>WNYA01000402.1:98389-154042 GCA_019512145.1 Engystomops pustulosus
TCAACAGGTTTTATTCCATTATACTCCCTGTACCCTCAGGAAGAGTATGAGTTTTGGTGTGACATCATCTATTGTCAGTAGTGATGTAATGATGGGTCAGTGTTATCTATATAGAGGTCATTGTACAGGGAGGGGGAGGAGATACCGTGACATCATCTATTGTCAGTAGTGATGTAATGATGCATCAGTGTTATCTATATAGAGGTCATTGTACAGGGAGAGGAAGGAGATAAGCTGTGACATCATCTATTGTCAGTATTGTTAGTGATGTAATGATGGGTCAGTGTTATCTATATAGAGGTAATTGTACAGGGAGGGGAGGAGATAAGCTGTGACATCATCTATTGTCAGTAGTGATGTAATGATGGGTCAGTGTGATCTATATAGAGGTAATTGTACAGGGAGGGGAGGAGATAAGCTGTGACATCATCTATTGTCAGTAGTGATGTAATGATGGGTCAGTGTTATCTATATAGAGGTCATTGTACAGGGAGGGGGAGGAGATAAGCTGTGACATCATCTTAATGATGGGTCAGTGTTATCTATATAGAGGTCATTGTACAGGGAGGAGGAGGAGATAAGCTGTGACATCATCTATTGTCAGTAGTGATGTAATGATGGGTCAGTGTTATCTATATAGAGGTCATTGTAAAGGGAGGGGGAGGAGATAAGCTGTGACATCATCTATTGTCAGTAGTGATGTAATGATGGGTCAGTGTTATCTATATAGAGGTCATTGTACAGGGAGGGGGAGGAGATAACCTGTGACATCATCTATTGTCATGAGTGATGTAATGATGGGTCAGTGTTATCTATATAGAGGACATTGTACAAGCCATAGCCTGGAGGAAGAAGGAGGCGGCCAGGAAAGGCGGCGGGCGTGTGCATCATTGAGAGAAGCTGGAGCCCGGAGGAAGAAGGAGGTGGCCAGGAAAGGTGGTGGGGGTGTGCATCATTGAGAGAAGCTGGAGCCCAGAGGATGAAATAGGCGAGCAGGAAGGGCAGTGGGGCTGTACATATTAGAGAAGCTGGAGTCCGGAAGAGGGCAGGAAGGGCGGTGTGGGTGTGCATAAATAAGAGAAGCCGGAGCCTGGAGATGAAAGAACGTGGGCAGGAATGGTGGTGGAGGTATGCATAATTAAGAGAAGGTGTAGTCTAGAAGAGGAATGAAGCAAGCAGGAAGTGGGGGAGTGCACATAATTTAGAAAGCCTGAGCTCAGATGGGTACTGGTGATCCCCTCCAGGTTAATTAGTATATTTTTAAAAGTTTTTTTCAGCAAAATGAGCCCATGAAAAAGGATTAGAAGGGCAGATCCACAACAGCGACTTGCATACGATACTGCTTTATATTACTGAACTCAGTTGCTAGATTGCCTTTAAGATTATAACAGACAATCCTGAAAGAGGCAAGAAAGAAACAAAACACCCAGTAAAGACCTTATGAACCAGTGAAGACCGGCACTAAATTGATGGATAACTCTCCAGCACAGATCACAATTTTGGGAATAACTAATGTTTATGTGTCCTAATTCTTCTCTGCCAATTCCTTTGCAGCCTCTTTTAGAGCACAGCTGGACGTTTCCCTGGGGCCAGGTTTCATAATTGCCAAGAAATTGCTTAAAATGACCTAACATTTCACAGAATTTTAAATTGAATGGTATCTCCACCCAAATACATAATTGCTTCATTACTATGTTCACCCAGCTATAAAAAAAACTGAGACGGCCATCAATGTGAAACTGCGTTTTGGAACCACCTTTGATACTACATTGTGGTATCATATTATTTACAGCTCCAAAATGTTATATTATTAGCCGAAATGCTCTTTTGTAAGATCATAGCAATGGTGATAGTGAAGAGCGGCGGCACTGCTTGTACTGCAAGAAAATTGTAGAGCAAAATACATAAACGGTGCATCCATAACTAAGTTGTTGACTGTCACCCGATTTTACCCCATTGAATTACTACCCAGTTCAGGGACGATATGACAAGTCCTTTTTAGAAATCTTTTATGTAAAATATTGTCATGTGAAAATGAGCTATAAGTAACCAAAATAGTCATATTTGTCTGAAATGATGGTTTGAGGGCTATGGAGAATCTCCTAGCCATGTAAATAAGCTGTGACATCATCTATTGTCAGTAATGATGTAATGATGGGTCAGTGTTATCTATATAGAGGTCATTGTACAGGGAGGAGGAGGAGATAAGCTGTGACATCATCTATTGTCAGTAGTGATGTAATGATGGGTCAGTGTTATCTATATAGAGGTCATTGTAAAGGGAGGGGGAGAAGATAAGCTGTGACATCATCTATTGTCAGTAGTGATGTAATGATGGGTCAGTGTTATCTATATAGAGGTCATTGTACAGGGAGGGGGAGGGGATAAGCTGTGACATCATCTATTGTCAGTAGTGATGTAATGATGGGTCAGTGTTATCTATACAGAGGTCATTGTACAGGGAGGAGGAGGAGATAAGCTGTGACATTAAATATTGTCAGTATTTATGTAATTAGGAGTCAGTAGTGTTGGTGATATGTATAGAGGAATTACCACATTTATGTTTTTAAATGTAATAAGGAATCGGCCGTTGTCTTTACTTTATCAGTTTGCCTTCGGTTCATGTGTCATGTCTTCAATATCATGAAACAAATTAGCAGGGAACGTATAACTTAAAAAAGTGCCGTGTTTATAGAAGGAAAACCGGATCTTGATATATTCCACCCCTTGTCACTTGTCAATTTCAGTTTATTGCATCATAATTCTTTGTAGTGCTAATGGGACTAATTATGTGATTACCCCTCCCAAGATACTTGATCCCTAAACTTATTTTATAGGATTTTCTATAGAGTCTAAAGACTCTACAGACTAAACCCTTAGATATTTCTGTAAATAATATGGGTAACAGTTTACTTTAACACACCCTTACCAAACACTAACACACAGACCCATTACTTATTAGACCGACCATAATTCTTCAGGTAAGATAAAACATCACTATAGTAACTTCCTCCTTCACGGTTCAGCAAATTGTAGGTTGTGGTTCTAACTCTAGGACTAGTCCATCTACTTCACATACTCGATTTTAAGTTGACCCGAGTATAAGCCAAGGCATCTAATTGTACCACAGAATACTGGAAAAACGTATTGACTCCAGAATAAGCCTAGAGTGGGAAATGCAATGGTCCTACCCTCCCTGAGTAATGAAATGCCCAGCAGCTTCCCCAAATAATGTAATGTCCAGCAGCCTCCCCCAGTAATGTAATGGCCAGCAGCCTCCCCTAGTAATATAATGCCCAGCATCCTCCCCTAGTAATATAATGCCTAGCAACCTCCCCAAATAATGTAATGGACAGCAGCCTCCCTCTAGTAATGTAATGGACAGCAGCTTCCCCTAGTAATGTAATGCCCAGCAGCCTTCCTCTAGTAATATAATGGCCAGCAGCTTCCCCTAGTAATGTAATGCCCAGCAGCCTCCCTCTAGTAATATAATGGCCAGCAGCTTCCCCTAGTAATGTAATGCCCAGCAACCTCCCTCCAGTAATGAAATGCCCAGCAGATTCCCCAAGTAATGTAGTTCTCAGCAGCCTCCCACCATGCTTAAGTACTCAATAGCCTGTCCCAGTTATGTAATTCCTTGCAGCCTCCCCCAGTAAGGTAATGCCCAGAAGCTTTCCCAAGTAATGAAATACCCAGAAGCCTCCCTGAGTAATATAATGGCCAGCAGCTTCCCCCAGTAACGTAATGGCCAACAGCCTCCCCTAGTAATGTAATGGCCAACAACCACCCCCAGTAATGTAATGTCCTTAAGCCTCCCCCAGTAATGTAATGTCCTGCAGCCTCCCCCAGTAATTTAATGTCCTGCAGCCTCCCCAGTAAGGTAATGCCCAGCAGCCTCCCAAAGTAATGAAATGCCAAGCAGCCTCTCTGAGTAATATAATGGCCAGCAGCCTCCCCCAGTAATGTAATGGCCAATAGCCTTCCCCAGTAATGCAATGGCCAACAGCCTCCCCGAGTAACGTAATGGCCAACAGCCTCCCCCAGTAATGTATTGCCCAGCAGCCTCCTTGAGTAATGTAATGGCCAACAGTTACCCCCAGTAATGTAATGTCCAACAGCCTCCCCCAGTAATACAATGGCCTCTGCCAATAATTAAATGCCCAGCAGCCTCTCCATTAATGTTATACCGAGCAGCCACTTCCAGTAATGTAATGACAGAAGCTTCCCCCATTAATGAAATCCCCAGCAGCTACAAACAGTCAGGGGCACAGCAATAGGGGGGGGGGGGCCTAGTGCTCCCACATATGCCAACTTGCTCCTGGGCTGGTGGGAGAACACTGTGCTGTTTGGGGATGTATCCTATCCGGGGATCGAAAAGGCAGAGGTGTTCCTTCGATTCATTGATTGACATCTTTGTTATATGGAAAGGTGATAGAAACAGTTTTGTTGATTTTGTGGAGAGCCTTAATAGAAACCAGATTGGGCTATGGTTCACATATGAGACTGACCCAAATAAAGTTCCTTTCCTAGATGTTCTACTGAGACGGACACAGGGGGGGGGGGACTCTAGAGACACACAAATTCACTCTTGAAATGGGAGAGCCACCATTCTCTCCCCCTTCGCAGAGGAATCCCCAAGGGACAGTATATGAGAGTGAGAATGTAATGCCCAGAAGCTTCCTTAGTAATTTAATACCCAGCAGCTTCCCCCCAGTAATGAAATGCCACATGCAGTCTCCCCCCATTTAGATCAGTGAGCCAACTTGCTTACCAGTAAACTTTCATGATGAGCAGTGATAGTTATTGGGGCACATTTACTTACCCTGCGTGATCCCCGAGGTGCGTTGTCTGACTAGGATGAAGTCTGCCGCGGTTCATCAAGATCGTGCGCCGAGATCCCGCATGTGTCGCTTCCCCGCTCAGGTCCGCCAAGGTTCACCTTCTTCTTCCCGGAGTATGCGAGTGCATGTCTTACGACAATTTGACTTGTGTCCAATCCCGCGTGTAGTCCGAAACCGCTGGATACGATTTGTGAAAGCCGACGCCGATGTGCCAAAATCCGATTGCGCGTGCCAAAATCCTCTGCTAAATGCGGCGCGGATTGGAAATCGTCGGACTATCCGACCAAAGTGCAGCCGCAGGACCCCTTGTAAATGAGCCCCAGTGTGATGCTAGTGAGTTACTATGATGAAAGCATAAACACTGATTACAAAATGAAGATACACACAGCAGTGTCATCCTGTCATGTTACATAGATAGATGTGATTTTCCTCTTACAACTCTCCTCCCTCTAACTTAGTAAGTGACAAACATAGTAATTATTACACGTGACTTCCACGTAACAACAACTAAACAGAATGTAGAGCTCTCCATAGATACTGCATAGATTCAGAGCGAAGCACATTGCACAGTCTCCAAGTACACAACAAGGAAAGTGCGATAGTTGTTTTTACTATACGGGAGAGTTTTGAAACATCTTCAGGTATTAGGGGAATTATTTGGCAAAAATGACTGCTCTTTAATTAGGCATTCTTCCTTTTTACAAACTTTTTAGTACCAGAGTCCACCAAAACTATAGCTTCAAAGCGAACCTGTCACCAGCTGAGTCACTATTAAACTACAAAAAGTCATTTATATTGTCAGTTGCCTATTAGTGCAGTTGCGACACATATGTGGTGCGGACACTTCTTAAAGGGAACCTACCACCACAAATCTACCTATAAAGGTAGATCGGGTGGTAGGTGGATCAATAGGAAGTGATGATAGCCCTTTTAAGGGCTAATCCTCACGTCCACGCACTGCTTTGGTAACTTTTATTATCCCAATATGTAAATTTTTGCTACTGGGGCGTGGAGTATCCGCAGCTGTGGCTACACGGCTCGGGTAATCCGCGCACCAGTAGCCTCTTTACTCCTCCTACCCACAATCTTCGGCGTGCAGCTATTCATACGAATTTAACGAACCTGTCGTCTGTGCATGCGCAGAGCAGCAGACCCGCTCCAAAGTCAGACCATGACTAAGAACTCTATTTCTATGTTCGAAACGCGTAGGTCTAATGGTTAATGCCATGTGAGCTGCAATTTTAATGGATTTAAATAAAGCCTAAAGATTTTAAGACGTATGGAGTGCGGGTCCCAACTCACTTTTCTCTTGGAATACTATATGGGTCTCCCGTCAGCCCTTTCTTGAGTATTCGAGCACTGGACTACACAGACCATTTTTTCTTCTGCGACTGAACGGGTCCACGTGAGTGAGCGACTTCCTTAAAGTTTGTCTGTATAGCGCAGCTATTCATACGAATTCAACGAGCCTGTGCATGCGCAGAACAGCAGACCCGCTCCAAAGCTGGAGCTGCACAGGTCTGCATGCGCAGATGGCAGGTTCGTCGGACGAGGGCCCGCAGCTATGAATAGCTGCGCTCCAAAGATTGTGGGTAGGAGGAGTAAAGAGGCTACTGGTGCGTGGATTAGCCAAGCCAACTAGCCATAGCTGCGGCTACTCCACGCCCCATTAGCCGCATAACAAAATTTACATATAGGGATAATAAAAGTTATCAAAAAAGTGTAGGGGCATGAGGATTAGCCCTTAAAAGGGCTATCCTCACGTCCTATTGATCCACCTACGACCCGATCCACCTTTAAAGGTAGATTCGTGTTAGGTTCCCTAATGTGACATTAGCCAGCAACACCCCGGAAGAAGCCGTGGTAGCGAAACCCTGGGTCGGGCGAACTAGCGAGATTGGCGTCCGCATGGTGGATTTTATATGCGCATTTTTTACTTTTCCTTTGTGAATAAGTTTTATCTGAATAAATTTTAATCTGTTTGAACATGCTGCACTATTGCTGCTTAAATCTTTTCTGTAGTAGCCCTACATTTATTGAGTGGTTACAAGATGTAAGAAAACGCAGCTGGACTGTCTGAACAGTGGTCTATCCTCATCCACATATCGCTTGTGTGGAACTGCACTAGAAAAGTTTCCAAGAAATTGGGGATTCGCTAAAGGATATACAAGAAGACATAAAAGGAGCTCCGGTCAGACTGTTTTTATTTTTACTATTAGTTGGACGTGGGATCGATCCGTGACTGTGTGGTAGCTCCCAAAAGGGTTAAGTGTGCAACTCAGAATACTTTGTTTTGTATAGAAAGCTGAACACATTTTTAACTGATCATAATGCATGTAGCATCTTGTGGGACGTGTATCTTTATTTCTCCTAGTTTTTTTCTATCATTTTTTCCGACTTTTCTCTGTGACTTTTGCTGTCGTTTTTCAAGTACACCTTGGTCTGCACCTTGTGCCTTCTGTATCTTTATTTTCCAGATGTTCTGTGCGACTTTTCACTTAAGTGTCACTTTTTTTTTGCTTATTTTTGAGACTTTTCCGGCACAAATCTGCAAATTTAAAATTTTGTGCAGTAACCTGTTGGGCATTGACAGTATTTTGGCAGTACCCTTCCAGTCTCACATAGAGGATCACTATGACATTATCTCACTTCCTCTAATATGTTGGTGTTCCGTATCTGCTATTAACATTGTATTTAACCAGTTCAGTGCTTACATAAGAACAATACGTCAGCACAAAGGCAAACGTTACATAAAGAACCGACTGAATACATTATTGGGAAAACCGTTTTCGATAATCCTGTAATTATTTCCTTGTGGCAGTAAACAATACGCCCTGTGTCCTGTATACAGTGCAGTCATTGGTGCTCAAGGAAGGAAGAAGATTTTATAGTCTACCTACCAAGTAACACAAACAGACCAAGAACGTCTCACATTCTGCAGCACACGAGGTCCAGATTTGGCCTTTATTCCGATGCCAGATACTTTCCCGGTAAGAAATGTCAGACTGGAACCAAATCCAAAGAATGATCCGATCAATGAATGGATTCATTTTTACTGAACAATTACTCATTGATGATCCGGAAATCAGAAAACATCCCCTATAAATGAGAGAGAGAGAGGAAAAATACACAATCCTGGGGGGATACGACTCCCATGACCCCTACGATTGTATAATAGGGGAGTGCTAGTTCCTGGTTTAGGCTATTGGCTTGTCCCATGAAATCTTTGGCGCTCAGGATAAAAACTTGTCAATTAACATCTATGGGATCTTGGCACAAAAAAACTACCAGCTTTACTATGAATATTTTTTATTTTCATCTATGCAGGGTTAACTTTCTCTTACTCATATTAACTGTTAATGTCAAAAATTATAGAAAAACTAATAGTAACAGCAACAAAAAGTGGCTCAATGTTCCCATTGCCTTTGGAGAGTTTCCTGCTCCCCAAGAACAGCTACACAGTCACCAGGTATCATTCCGTGGATATATCCTATAAGTCAAAATTATACAATCCCTTAAAGAATGAGCTTAATGGTGACCTAATTAGTAGGATATTGTGGAAAGAACAAACCCCAATAATAATAATAATAATAATAAAGGAAGTGGGGGTTTATATGGCTGATGACTCAGCATTATCTCTCTCTTCGAGGTTGAGGTGACACTCAAGCTGAATCCGTCCCTCTCTATGTTAATGAAGGAGGGACGTGCCTACACCAAGGCCTTTTTTCGTTTTGGCGTTTGCATTTTTCACTTGCCACCTTCAAAAATCTTTAATTTTTTATTTCCCCATGTAAGGAGCTGTGTGACGGTGTGTTTTCTGCGTAACAAATTGCACTTCATAGTGACGGTATTTATTATTCCAGGCCGTGTACTGGGAAGCGGGAAAAAAATTCCAAATGCAGTGAAATTGGTAAAAAAAATAAGGCATTTGCGCCATTTTCGTGTGGCTTTCACTGTGCACCACAAATTACTTTTCTACTTTATTCTTTAGTTCGGTACGATCACAGGGAGACCAAAGTTATAAAGGTTTTATAATGTTTTTATACATATTTTTTGCCATATTCTTGCACTTTTGATGACATTTTCAATGCTACAATTTTTAGGACTGTACACCTTTTGTTTCACTTTTTATAGACTTTTTTGAATTTTTCAAAATGGCAAAAAAGTGGTATTTTCAACTTTGGCCGCTATTTTCCGTTGCGGGGTTAAACACCTGTTTAATAACTGTTATTATTTTGATAGATTGGACATTTTCGTGGCAATACCTAATGTGTTTATGATTTTTACAGTTCATTTATATGACTTCTAGGGGGTGATTTGAATATTTAGGTTATTTTAATATAATATATATATTTTTTTAACTTTTTTTAAACTATTTTTCAAAACCCTTAGGGTACTTTAACCCTAGGTTGTCTGATTGATCCTACCATTTTCTGCTATACTACAGTACTGGGGATTTTCCTCCTGATTCAAATCATACATTGTAATGAATAGATTAAAACCAGACAGCCTCAGGTCTTCGGAAGACCTGAGGCTGTCATGGCAACTGATCACAGCCCCAATGTCATGGGGAGTGACGACCTTCTCCAAGCGCCACCATCTTTTTGAAGCTGCCGCTAGCTTTGCTGGAGACGATTGACGTGTTAACACCCATGATCGGTGCTAGCTCTATCGGTTTTCTACGGCGGTCATTAAGGGTATTTCTTCTGATGCAACGCCTTTCTATGGCGTCGCGTCAGAAGAAGATTTAGGGACATTGGGTCAGTATGGTGCTGGTGTCGGGCTGTGATATCACAGCCCAGACCAGGCACTAGCGCCCGGGATCGGAAAAACTCTGATCCCGGGTGTTTAACCCCTTACACGCCACAGTCAAGCATGACCGCAGCGTGTAAGTCTCCCCACCGTGGATTGGTCTAAGCCATTTAGGATGTTACAGTTGCTCCCACGATCAGATGTTACCAGCAGTGACAAGGGTGCTGGTTTACATAGGATGGATCAAGAAGTAGACAGCTCCATCCATTTTATAGCTGCAGTAGGACAATAGTGGCGAACCTATGGCACGGGTACCAGAGCTGGCACTCAGAGCCCTCTCTGTGGGCCATCACCCCAGAACAGACTTCACCAGACAGGACTCATGGTTTCCTCCTGAGTCCGAGGCCACCTGAGATGTGCTGTCTTCGTCTGCCTGGGACTACAGGAGAAGCGTGGAGGTGTGGACAGGACTGGATTATCATTGGAGCTTCCTGTTCACATGACCCTGAAGCGAGGCTACAATAGTCAGAATTTCTCAATCCTTTTTTTCTATATGGGCGCCCTAAGGACACCAATACGATTGAAAGCTGTGGCAAACCAGGGAGCATGAGTTACCTCTTATATTGCTGTGTTGGCATTTTGAGATGAATAAGTGGGTTTTGTTGTTTCTTTAGGGTCCTCAGTCTCTAAAAGGTTTGCCATCACTGTTGGTAGGGAATACATAGGGGCACGAAACCCCGCAACCAACCGATCATCTGCCATAGATTATGGTCACTGAAATGAATGGGTGCATTATCTTCTATGTAGTCAGATGGCTAATACATTACAGGTGGAGCTATGTTCTTTTGGGTTTGACCATAGGGCATGACAGGTGATTGACAGGCGCGCTGGGTGTTATCCCATATATAATTGTGTTAATGACACAACCCTGTGCGATGTTACGAAACGTTATTTGTGGTTTTTCTCAATATTAAAGCAAAGTCCTTGCATTTGGAACAATACAATCCTAATATAGGTCAAAGTGAAAATTATATGGGTTTCTCTATTTTGGATTTTGACAATGTGGAGGTAACGAGCCATCAGTGTTACACAATTTGTCTATTCATACCTATGGGTTCCACATATTTGCGGCTATGAGGCTCCCGCGGGAAAGTGTTGCGACATTCAGCATGTTTATTTTTTAAGGAAACTTGGCACCAATTCACTTACTGAAGAGGAACAACCAAGAGGGAATCCCCTTCAGTATCTATACATGTCTCCATAGTGTGTAATAGTAGGAAAGTGAGGTTTGTCAATAAAAGGGTTGTCATGGATATTGTCAGATTATATTGCTGGTAGAGTATTTTGTAAGAAAGTAACGTAAGGGACTTGTACTGTTACTTAGACATCACAACAGATTTGTTGGACTTGTGTGCTCCTACATAGAGCAACAGTAACAGAAGACGTGGTGTTTCACCTGAAGGTGCACAATGACAAATCCTGTCTCCTGTTGTTCTGCTGCTGAAGGCAGCTCTAGGGTCCACGTCTGGACCCGGGGCTGCCATAGATATAATCGGCACCTCCCAATACCAGCGCGGGAGAGGGGGTTGCGATGGTGACAGGGGCATGTCTACGAGACCTTTGGAGGCCTAAAGGGTTAAACAGCTGGTATTGCGGCTATCACTGTCAATGCAATGGTTGTTACGGTGACAGCAGTGCAGGACGAAAATGTACGTCCAGGGGGACAAATCATCCCCAGACCTGGATGTAAATTTTCGTCCAAGGTCGGTAAGGGGTTAAAAGTAAAATAAGTAATTAAGAGCCAAGACAATCCCTTTAATCTAGATAAAGTTCTTCATTTTATTTAATTAATTATTTGGATACCCCCCTCCCCCAAAGCATTAAATTACAGGTAGGCCCCAAATTATTGATGTACATTTAGAACCTCACCCCAAAACAAGCACTTACCCATCCCACATTATTATTTTTACATGTAGCCCCCCCCCCTCAAATAAATATTTTAGATATAGGCTCCACTAACCTTAGTTTTTCCCAAAATGTGGCTTTAAAAAACAAACAAACATTTACTCACCTTTTTGCAATGCTTTTTGCAGCTTTAGGACATTAGAGGACAGGATGCGTGGCCAAGCGGCCGTGTGAGGACGTAATTACGCGGCAGTGCATCTGAGGCTGCATTGTACTGTATGCCAACGTGAACAGGATGTGTGGCCAAGCGACCACATGATGACGTTATCACTCAGTTGCGCATCGGAGGGCGCATTGTGCACCGGGAGGTTTCCTGGCAGTGCCGCACTCACACTGACAATGTGTGACACGGACATTGTCGTTTTCAGCTTCAGTGACTGTACTCGATTCTGGACTGCATCGAGTACTATTCCAGGCAGGGGCCTCTGATGGGGACAGAGGCTCTTTCCATAACACTGTGTGGGCACAGCTATCGGGGCCCACCGGGGGATCCACCCGCCTACTGGTGGGCCAGTCCGACCCTCCCTGCAATCAGCACACTCTTTAAATGGCCCTGGCTTTGCTTTGCTGCACCACCATTTACCCAAGGATCACCAGGGGGAGTGACAATTTCTGGCAAAAGTCTAACCTTGATTGGTGCCACCACTAGGTTTGAACTTTTGGGCTCAGCTGAACTTGAATTGGCTTGAATTTTAATTGGTACACTCATGCCTAGTTATGACCATATCCCTTTGCCGAGTCTACATCTCTTTGCTGTGACCAAGTCTCTGTGCTGTGCTCTGTGTATTGCTTTGCTGGCTTATAATTTATCAAAAAATCTGAAAAAATGTTGGCACATTTTTGTTGCTTTGATGCCCACACCCCATTTTATTTAACGTCAAACACTTTTGGGGGAACAGTATTGTAGAAGGTTTTTTTGATACAAATTAGGGCGGATTTCTAATCGGTGGATATAGTATTGTAGTCTGTTACCACAGCAACAAATTTAGTGCATAGAGGTTGTGCAGGAAACATATTTCAAAAATGTTTTTTTTTGTTCTAGTTTCAAATTCATTGGGAGAATTTATCATGACTCGGAGTATTATATACCAATCATTGGGGTCACGTATCTGGTGTACAACCCTTGGTAAACATGCAATTCTTGGTGTCTGGCCTAGAATTGCAACTATCTTTCTATTTTTCCATTTATGCCCCTCCACACCAAGTGGATATGGAGGGGCATGAAGGGGGCCGTACTAAGCTGCAGAGTGGGTCTGCCTCAAGGTTATAGCAAGGGGCTTGGCTTATTGGTATATGTGGTATATATGTCCAAATTCCTGGCCATGCAATATTTTAATGGCCAACATGACGGAAAAAATCCCTCTATTAAAGCCATAAGAATATAATAAGAATATAATATTTAACCCCTTAACGGGCCTTTTTTGTTTTTTCATTTCTGTTTTTTCACTCCCCACCTTGAAAAATCTATAACTTTTTATTTTTACATGTAAAGAGCTGTTTTTTGGCGTAACAAATTGCACTTCATAGTGACGGTGTTTAATATTCCATGTCGTGTACTGGAAAGCAGGAAAAAAAAATCAAAATGCAGTGAAAATGGTGTAAAAACATATTTGCGCCATTTTCTTGTGGGCTTTTACGGCTTTTACTGTGTGCCCCAAATGAGATGTCTGCTTTATTATTTGGGGGGGGGGGGGATTTTGCCATCTTCTGGTGCTAATAACTTTTTCATATTTCGGTGTATAGAGCTGTGGGTTGTGTAATTTTTTGCGAATTTTGATGACGTTTTCAATGCTACCATTTTTCGGACTGTAGAAACTTTTGATCACTTTGTATTGATTTTTTTTTATATTTTTCAAAATAGCAAAAAAGTGCCATTTTCAACTTCGGGCGCTATTTTCTGCTACGGGGTTAAATGCAGGGAAAAACTGTCAATATATTTTGATAAATCAAGCATTTTTGGAGGCGGCGATACCTAATGGGGCAGATTTACTTACCCGGACCTGTTGCGATCCCGCAGTGCGTTGTCCGACAAGGATTCGGGTCCGGAGCGATTCACTGAGCTTGTGCGCCCGAAATTCTGCAGGTGTCGCTGCTGCGCCGAGGTCCATGGTAGTTCACCTTCTTTTCCCGGTGCATGTGACTGATCTTGCGTCACATTTCCTTTTTTAAATTCCGCAGTTTTTCCGAATCCGTCGGGTTGTCCGACTCCCCGCCCCCTGATTTCTGTCATGAGCAAGCCGGTGCCAATGCGCCACAATCCTATTGCGTGTGCCAAGATACCGGGGCAATTCGTCGCAAAACGGAAATATTCGGGAAACCCGACGAAAGTGCGTCCGACGGACCCTTAGTAAATGAGCCCCAATTTGTTTATGATTTTTACTGTTTATTTATATTTATGTCAGTTCTAAGGAAAGGGGGTTGATTTGCATTTTTAGGTCTATACATGTATATATCTTTTTAATTTTTACTTTTACTATTTTTCATACCCCCTAGGGTACATTAACCCTAGGTTGTTACTACTGTATGGCAGTATATGGGGATTTTCCTCCTCATTCATTACAATGTGAAAATTGCCCTCCTGCAGAAGCTTATTCCATAAAATAAAACTGAATTCTCTCTAAAATGGCAGATTACTGGGAAATATGGTGAACAAGAGACAACGTATGCAGCTGGATTCCCATGTGCTAACAAAAAATATCTAGGTCACCAGGAAGACAGCACTCAACCAGTGAGTCAATACTAGGTCAGGCTTCGATAAGTTGGTAGGGAAATACTATGTAGGTGTAGACTAAGACGATGGGGTCATAGGGAGCAGATGGTTACACCAGTTGACCTTTGTACCGGGATGCTATATAGGAAAACCACCCTATGTGCGTAAGAACTTAATGCAACTTCATACAATCTTGGGTCACATGGAACGGTCATCCAACCCCACCCATCTGAATGGAGAGCATTTACTCTATATTATATAGGGACATCTATAGGTGAGGAGGCTGTCAGCTTTAATATGTATTTAGATTAAACTAAGGTTTAAAGGTTGGGGTGTCGCCCATGTGCTGTACAATTCAATTCACACAGCGGACCAAGTGTCGGACTCTCACCTGTATGATGGCCTAATCTGTGGATAGGTCTTCATCATTTTAAGGAGATATCAATATCTTTAAAGGGATTCAGTCATCCGCCATGGTCACCCTTAGGAATACCTGGACCTATGGCCAGCAAATTTTGTGTACATATGTGTTTCACATGGACTAGTACCGGCAAAGCACACATTTGGGTCAAGATGGAAAGGTCTATTCCCTGTCTGGGTGTAACAGCCCCCAATGTGGTTGCGTGGATGGGACTTAAGACTATCATGGACCCAGGGCTGTAAAGAAATTGTAGCCTCACCAGTAGTATTAAGTTTTTAGATGATTTTACATTTAGTGCATAAAAACTGTGATAAAGCAAAACTTGCTACTCAGAAACTAAACTAAATGTATTACATGGGGACATTCCCAAAAAACAATCTAAGTTCATGGTCACAGCTCTGGAAGAAAGCTAATATATACATTCATTACAAGAATCAAGATTACTACATCAAATCAGCAGCAGAACCAAACTTAGCACATAGATGTGGTACCGTAACCCATTACAACATAGACATGTTCCCAGAACCAAGATGAAACAGCCCTGGAACCAAACTTATTATATAGATATGATGCCAGCAGCAAGATCACTACACAAATACATTACCAGAACCAAGTTTATTTAATGAATACCTCTCCAGAACCTAAATTATTGCAAAGAAATGGCAATGCAACCAAGCTTACTACATAGATACAGGACCAGAACCAAGCATAGTACATAGATACAGGACCAGAACCAAGCGTACTACATGGATACAGGACCAGAACGAACTGTACTCCATAGATACGGGACCAGAACCAATCATACTACATGGATACAGGACCAGAACCAAGCGTACTAAATAGATACAGGACCAGAATCAAGCGTACTACATAGATACAGGACCAGAACCAAGCGTACTAAATAGATACAGGACCAGAACCATGCGTACTACATAGATACAGGACCAGAACCAAGCGTACTACATAGATACAGGACCAGAACCAAGCGTACTACATAGATACAGGACCAGAACCAAGCGTACTACATAGATACAGGACCAGAACCAAGCGTACTACATAGATACAGGACCAGAACCAAGCGTACTACATAGATACAGGACCAGGACCAAGCGTACTACATAGATACAGGACCAGAACCAACCGTACTACATAGATACAGGACCAGACCCAAGCATACTACATAGATACCGGACCAGAACCAAGCAGATTGTGATAGCTTATACTGCACCCGATTTATGATGCTGATGCTGGATAATAAATCTGATTAATAAATCTGACTGTATCTATGTAGGTCGCCCTCATAGAAGAAGATAAGGTAGTGTCACAACAAAGAGGAAATGCTGCAAAACTGTGAACTGATAAGAAATACCAGCACTTACTATAAATTTGGTGACGTCTTTGTTTGGAGAGGTCACTCTCATTCTCTTCTTCTACCTGCATTGCATGTCAGCCTCTTCCAGCCGCAACACATCTTCAGATTCGGCCACATAGAAGCCAATGTATATTAACCGTCCTCCCTCAGTAGCCAGTAACGGTGCTCACACAGTAGCCAATAAAGTAAGGGTGTCCTAACAGTAGCCAAAAAAGTAGCAATACCACAAAAGAAACCAATATAGTAAGAATGAGCCTACAATGGCTAATATATAAACAATTCTCCCACAGTAGCCAATATAGTTACAGTGCCCCCACAGTAGCCAATATAGTTACAGTGCCCCCACAGTAGCCAATAAAGTTACAGTGCCACCACACTAGCCAATAAAGTTACAGTGCTCCCACAGTAGCCAATATAGTTACATTGCCCCTACATTAGTCAATATAGTTACAGTGCCTACACAGTAGCCATTATAGTTACAGGGCCCCCACAGTAGCCAATATAGTTACAGTGCCCCACAGTAGCCAATAAAGTTACAGTTCCCCCACAGTAGCCAATAAAGTTACAGTGCCCCCATAGTAGCCAATAAAGTTACAGTGCCACCACACTAGCCAATAAAGTTAGTGCCCCACAGTAGCCAATAAAGCTACAGTGCCCCTGCAGTAGCCAATATAGTTACAGTGCCCCCACAGTACCCAATATAGTTACAGTGCCCCCACAGTAGCCAATATAGTTACAGTGCCCCACAGTAGCCAATATAGTTACAGTGCCCCCACAGTAGCCAATATAGTTACATTGCCCTCAGTGTAGCCAATAAAGTTACAGTTCCCCCACAGTAGCCAATAAAGTTACAGTGCCCCCACAGTAGCCAATAAAGTTACAGTGCCCCAACAGTAGCCAATAAAGTTACAGTGCCCCCACAGTAGCCAATATAGTTACAATGCCCCCACAGTAGCCAATATAGTTACAGTGCCCCACAGTAGCCAATAAAGTTACAGTGCCCCACAGTAGCCAATAAAGTTACAGTGCCCCACAGTAGCCAATATAGTTACAGTGCCCCCACAGTACCCAATATAGTTACAGTGTCCCCACAGTACCCAATATAGTTACAGTGCCTACACAATAGCCATTATAGTTGCATTCCCCCCACATTAACCAGGATAGTAACAATTCCCCTAAAGAACATTATATAGTTATAGTGCCTACACAGTAGCATCCCTTTCAAGGAATTGTCTTTAGGTATAAGAATTGTCTTTTTTAAGTGAAACACGAATAAAGTACAATTTATAATACTGTATCATCATTTAGTCATCTTATATTTATTTTACTTACAGATTCTCCAATGTATGGGTGTTGCTTCATTTCTATTTCAGGAGCAGCCCAGTGCAGGAGGGAGACTAGATTTTGATATATTCCACCCTCTTCTCAATTCAGTTGCAAAGATTAGAATCTAGAAGAAGTACAAGATAAATCTTTGTTGCTTTAATGAAGATGTATGACCCTGACTTTCACTTTACAATCCTCCTCCCACCTATAATTGTAAACCAGCACCTTATAAATTCATCGGATTTGACTTGCTAAGTACAGGGAATGTCACCTATTGACAAATTATCCACAGCAGATCCACCACGTGTGGACTTGGCTGTAACAAAGTTAAAAAGGACTTACTGCGTGTGATAACATCATAAAAGACAACAAAAGCTATTGCAGAGATCATGAGGCTCATTTACTAAGGGTCCGAATGCCGCACTTAAGTCGGGTTTCCCGAATGTTTCCGTTTTGCACCGAATTCCACCAGGATTTTGGCGTACGCGATTGGATTTTGGCCCAATCGCGGCGGTTTTCACACGACAGAAATCGGGGGCGTGGCAATCGGACAACCCGACGGATTCGGAGAAACTGCGGAATTTAAAAAACACAAATGTTTCGCAAGATCACGCACTTACATGCACAGAGAAGCAGGTGAACTCCGGCGGACCTCAGCGCAGCAGCGACACCTACTGGATATCGGGCACACGACCTTAGTGAATCCCGGCAGAACCCGAATCCTGGTCGGACAACGCGCCGCGGGATCGCGACAGGACCGGGTAAGTATATGAGCCCCCATGAATGTGAAGTCTAGTGGAACCCTTCATTTTCTTAAAAAGCCGGAATCCTTCTAATGAACGATAATGAAGGCTACAAAAATAATAGAGACGTCTGTAAATATTTATTGGTCACTTCAACTGTGAGAGACAGAATCTAAAAAAGAAACCTGGAAAACCATTGTATGATTCATAAATAATCAGTATCGTATTGTTTGAAATAAGTATTTGATACAATAGAAAATCAGAATGTAATATTCAATACAGAAACCTTTGTTTGCAGTTCCAGCGGTTGGAGATTTCTTGTAGTTTGCTCTGTATCAGGAGTTTTGGCCGACTCCTTCATTCAGATCTTCTCCAGATCTTCCAGGTTTCAGGTCTCTTATTGGGTTTCAGCTCCCTCCAAAGATTTTTGATCAGATTTAGAAACTTAACCAACATGGGGAGAGAAAAAGATCTGGACCGCACATGCACACACCACACAATGATCTACTGCCACTAGGCTACATTATATAACGAACTGGAGGCTCTTAGTCACATTTTGATCAAATTATAAAAACCACTAACCACTTCACGGTGACCTCGCTGTAGTGGGTCCCTACACTATTGTGTGCTGCATAACATGGCATCCACCGCCGCTGCAGCACGTCACCGGCAGGGATCAAGACCTGATTGCCCCCCAGCACCCGTACTAGCCCGTGTAGCCCCCATAGCTCGCCACCAGCACCACAACACCTGTTCACACATGGTGCGGTATTGCATGGCATTCGCTGCTTCTTTGGTGTGGTGCTGGTGGGGACCCAGGGCCTGGAGCCATGCGCCTGCCAGTATGGGTGCTGGGGGGCAACCGGGTCTTGGTCCCTGCCGGCGCTGTGCTGGATGCCATGTGATGCCGCACACTATAGTGTAGGGACCCACCAAAAGGAGGTCACCTTGAAGTGGTTGGTGGGCTTATACAATTTGATCAAAATGTAACTAAGAACCACGAGTTCGTTATATAATTAGCCTAGCGGCAGTAGATCATTGTGTGATGTGTGGATGTGCGGTCCAGCTCTCCCCCCCCCCCCCCCTGAAGATTTAGAAACTGACAAGGCCACACCAAGACCATAAAATTCTCCTTATGGAACATTCCTTTATTGCCCGGCGTGTGTGTTTCTGGTCATTGTCATTCTGGAGGACTCAGCCAAGACCCATTTTTAGTGTTTTTACTGAGGGGAGTAGGTCATTGGCCAAAATCTTTGCAATACATGTCGCCATCCATCCCCTCTTCAATACGGTGGAGTCATCCTACCCCCTTTGCAGAAGAGCCCCCCCATGTATGATGTTTTCACCACCATACTTCACGGTATGGACAATGTTCTTGTATTGACCCTTCTTCTTCCTCCAAACATAAAAATTAAAGTTGATGTCATAGATTTGTATTTTCATCTCCTATGACCACATGGCCTTCTACCCGCCTCCTCTAGATCATTTAGATGATCATTGGCAATTTTCAAACAAGCCTGGACATGAACTCGCTTGAGAAGGAGGACTTTGAGTGTTGTGCAGGATTTTAATCCATTGTAGCGTACTGAGTAATTAAGAGTAATCTCTGTATAGTTCTGGTCAGATTTCTTTATCAGAATCATCCTTACCGTACAAGGTGAGATCCTCTTTTGAGCTACAGACTGAGGAAGACTACGATCATCTTGTGTTTCTTCCACTTTCTAATAACTGAGCAGTTGTTGCTGTCTCATCATTCGGTTTGCCCATTGTCCTGTATCCTCCCCCCAGTTCTGAGCACCTGGTGTCCTTAGACAGTTCTCTGGTCCTGGACATGGTGGAGAGGTAGGTAGGAGTGTAATTGAGTGTGTGAACAGGTGTCTTTTATACACGTAATGGGGCAGATTTACTTACCCGGTCCATTCGCGATCCAGCGGCGCGTTCTCTGCGCTGGATTCGGGTCCAGCCGGGATTCACTAAGGTAGTTCCTCCGACGTCCACCAGGTGGCGCTGCTGCGGCCCGCCGGAATGCACTCAAGTTCACCCGCCTATTCCTGGTGAAGGTAAGCGCGAGTCCCGCAACACATTTTGTTTTTTAAATGCGGTGGTTTTTCCTAATCCGTCGGGTTTTCGTTCGGCCACGCCCCCCGATTTCCGTCGCGTGCATGCCAGCGTCGGTGCGCCACAATCCGATCCCGGGGCAATACAGGGAAAATCGGCGCAAACCGGAAATATTTGGGTAACACGTCGGGAAACCGCAAATCGGGCCCTTAGTAAATGACCCCCATGAGTTCACACAGATGCACACAATGGACCCCTCATTTTTGTGATCTGTGAGGGGTCTCACAGATCAAGTTAGGCCCGATCCACAGGATAACTAACTTTTATTCGAGGGAAAGTACCCTTTAATCCAGGTAATGAGGGCAGAGTAGGAGGAGCTAAAGGTAACGAATGCACAGCTATGCATGTAAGAGTAGTGCAGAGTAGGAGGGGCTTCTTAAAGGAAAAAGTAACAGCACTGAGAGAGACAGAATTCATGCTGGTTGGTTGGTGATCAAATACTTTCATGCAATAAAAAGCAAATTAATTTTATAGATCATAAAAATGTGATTTTATGAATTTTTTGTTAGATTCTGCCTCTCACAGTTCCCGTGACCTATGATAAAAATTACAGACCTCTCCATTCTTAACCCTCAGCATCGCCACCCACTTCCAGGCCTCTGATTGCTTACAGAGGTCGATGCTTCCATCCCGACTACTGCCACTCGCCTCATACACACTAACTGCTCCTGTAGCAGGGGCGCAATAGTGGTCAGAATGGGAGTGCCGGCCTCTGTAAAGAAACAGCAGTGATGGGCAGAGCCTGGGGTGAACGGGAGTGTTGGGGGAGGTGAGTATAAGATTTTTCTCACCCTCCCAATCCTTATATGAAGAATTTTTTTTAAAGCCCAGACAACCCATTAAACAGGGTGTTCACTCACGTGGAAAGAAATAGGTATTTAAGAAAGGTTAAAAAAAATTACAATTGGTCACCCAGCCACTGTCAGTACCAAATCAATGACATAAAAAGGTTATTTACTTTTTTTTTTTCGATATACCTTGTAATAACTTTAACAGGCAGCAATAATTCTATGGGAAATGGGGAACACACAGAATTTTTGCAAGTTTTTGAAATTTGATCAACTTAAATCAAGAACAGTAATGAGGTCATTTATCTATATTTTTCCTTCCTTTTTTCTATCTTTTTCTAGACTTTTTGGCATATTGCAATTTTTGCGACTTTTTGGGTACTTTTTGAAATGTCCACTGAAGACTGCCGGACATTTTTTTTTCGGCAGTAAGATGCACTTGTCTTCTATTCCCGAGTTCTAACTGTCGCAAATGACATTTATCTTGTCAAATTGTCTACAATTTGCAACATTTTTGGTCCCAAAAAACTCCCGATGAAACAAGATGAAAACTTAGAAAATGATAAGATGCAACTTGAGATATTTTTGAGACATTTTTGAGACTTTTTTTTGCAAATGTCGCAAAAAGAGATCTGAAAAATGAAAAAAAATCGAACACAAGGAAAAAGTGAGATTAATAAATTATCAAAGAAGCAGATGGAAAAAAGACAATGTCAAAAACAAACAGAGATAAGATAAATGACCCCCTAAGAGTTGGTCGGACAATATTACGTATATAATGGTTTCCATCAAATTTTCCGAGCAACTCTACAACTTTGGGAATTTTTTTTTTTGTGTTTTACTGCCTTATTATTACTTCTTCTATTATTTTTATTATCATTTAATATATTGTTCTATTAATTATTTTTGTATCATATATTTATATATATTTATACATATTTACTCGAGTATAAGCCGACCCAAGTATTAGCCGAGGCCCCTAATTTTACAACAAAAACCTGGTAAAACCTAGTTTTTTTTTACTCGAGTATAAGCCGAGTTTGGGTTTTCAGCACATTTTTTTGTGCTGAAAAACTAGGCTTATACTCGAGTATCTATGGTAGTTCTTTTCTTTTCCTTTATAAAAAAAACCCCCAAAATCGAATGAACGTGCTGCAATGTAGGAGAAGGAATCAGCACTGATTAAAAAGATGAAATGGACGGGATGTTCCTTTGGCATGGGCTGAATACTGGGATAATTGCCTGTGTATAACACAGTATTTTTGTTCATCTGTATCTCAGGAACTTGTACTCAGGGAAGTCAAACATCAGTGATATAGAAAGACAATGGCTCAGGAAGTTTACATCTGAACCATCTCGTAAATTGCCAATAAAAGCGTAATATGTCCTATTATTCATAGGAGTAATAATCAGGGCGTGGTCCCCATCACATAGGCAGAATTAATATAAGTAATTATTAGAGATGAGCGAACATGCTCGTCCGAGCTTGATGCTCGGTCGAGCATTAGGGTACTCGAAACTGCTCGTTGCTCGGACGAATACTTCGCCCGCTCGAGAAAATGGCAGCTCCCGCCGTTTTGCTTTTTGGCGGCCAGAAACAGAGCCAATCACAAGCCAGGAGACTCTGCACTCCACCCAGCATGACGTGGTACCCTTACACGTCGATAGCAGTGGTTGGCTGGCCAGATCAGGTGACCCTGGGATAGACTAGCCGCTGCCCGCGCTGCTCGGATCATTCTGTGTCTGGATGCCGCTAGGGAGAGAGCTGCTGCTGGTCAGGGAAAGCGTTAGGGTGTTCTATTAGAATAGTGTTAGGCAGGAGTGATTCTCAAAGAACCCAACAGCCCTTCTTAGGGCTACAATAACGTTCTACTTTTTTTATTTTAATTTGCATCTTTTACCATTTTGTGAGGAATTAGCAGGGGGACTTGCTACCGTTGTGTTTAGCTCTTGGTGGCACACATATCCATAGCAAAGACCGAAGTGGGAAAATTCAGTAGGGGTTGGATTTCAATTAGGCAATAACTCAGTGTCATAAAAAGCCGGAATCCTTCTAATGAACGATAATGAAGGCTACAAAAAGAATTGAGACATCTGTAAATATTTATTGGTCACTTCCACTCTGAGAGACAGAATCTAAAAAAGAAAACTGGAAAACCATTGTATGATTAATAAATAATCAGTATTGTATTGTTTGAAATAAGTATTTGATACAATAGAAAACCAGAATGTAATATTCAATACAGAAACCTATGTTTGCAGTTCCAGCGGTTGGAGATTTCTTGTAGTTTGCTCTGCATCAGGAGTTTTGGCCGACTCCTTCATCCAGATCTTCTCCAGATCTTCCAGGTTTCAGGTCTCTTATTGAGTTTCAGCTCCCTCCAAAGATTATTGATCAGATTTAGAAACTTAACCAACATGGGGAGAGAAAAAGATCTGGACCGCACATGCACACACCACACAATGATCTACTGCCGCTAGGCTACATTATATAACAAACTCGAGGCTCTTAGTCACATTTTGATCAAATTATAAAAACCACTAACCACTTCACGGTGACCTCCCTGTAGTGGGTCCCTACAGTATTGTGTGCTGCATAACATGGCATCCACCGCCGCTGCAGCACATCACCGGCAGGGATCAAGACCTGATTGTCCCCCAGCACCCATACTGGCGGGCATAGCCCCCATGGCTCCAAGCCCTGTGGTCCCCTCCAGCACCACAACACCTGTTCACACATGGTGAGACTTTTTTCCAGTTCACATGGTGCGGTATTGCATGGCATTCGCTGCTTCTGTAGTGTGGTGCTGGTGGCGACCCAGGGCCTGGTCCCTGCCGTTGCTGTGCTGCAGCGGCGATGGATGCCATGTGATGCCGCACACAATAGAGTAGGGACCCACTACAGCGAGGTCATCGTGAAGTGATTAGTGGCTTATACAATTTATATACCTCGAGTTCGTTATATAATTAGCCTAGCGGCAGTAGATTATTGTGTGATGTGTGGATCTGCGGTCCAGCTCTTCCCTCCCCCCCCCCCACTGAAGATTTAGAAACTGACAAGGCCACACCAAGACCATAAAATTTTCCTTATGGAACATTCCTTTATTGCCCGGCGTGTGTGTTTCTGGTCATTGTCATTCTGGAAGACTCAGCCAAGACCCATTTTTAGTGTTTTTACTGAGGGAAGTAGGTCATTGGCCAAAATCTTTGCAATACATGTCGCCATCCATCCCCTCTTCAATACGGTGGAGTCATCCTACCCCCTTTGCAGAAGAGCCCCCCCATGTATGATGTTTTCACCACCATACTTCACGGTATGGACAATGTTATTGTATTGACCCTTCTTCTTCCTCCAAACATGAAAAGTAAAGTTGATGTCAAAGATTTGTATTTTGGTCTCCTATGACCACATGACCTTCTACCCGCCTCCTCTAGATCATTTAGATGATCGTTGGCAATCTTCAAACAAGCCCGGACATGTGTTCGCTTGAGAAGGAGGGCCTTGAGTGTCGTGCAGGATTTTAATCCATGGTAGTGTACTGAGTAACTAAGAGTAATCTCTGTGGAGAGTAATCTCTACAGGTCATTGATCAGGTCCTCCTGCGTAGTTCTGGTCAGATTTCTTTATCAGAATCATCCTTACCCTACAAGGTGAGATCCTCTATTGAGCTACAGACTGAGGAAGACTAAGATCATCTTGTGTTTCTTCCACTTTCTAATAACTGAGCAGTTGTTGCTGTCTTATCATTCGGTTTGCCCATTGTCCTGTAGCCTCCCCCCAGTTCTGAGCACCTGGTGTCCTTAGACAGTTCTCTGGTCCTGGCCATGGTGGAGAGGTAGGTAGGAGTGTAATTGAGTGTGTGAACAGGTGTCTTTTATACACGTAATGGGGCAGATTTACTTACCCGGTCCATTCGCGATCCAGCGGCGCGTTCTCTGCGCTGGATTCGGGTCCGGCCGGGATTCACTAAGGTAGTTCCTCCGACGTCCACTAGGTTGCGCTGCTGCGCTAAGGTTCCCTGAGGCCCGCCGGAATGCACTCAAGTTCACCGGCCTATTCCTGGTGAAGGTAAGCGCGAGTCCCGCAACACTTTTTGTTTTTTAAATAAGGTGGTTTTTCCTAATCAGTCGGGTTTTCGTTCGGCCACGCCCCCCGATTTCCGTCGCGTGCATGCCAGCGTCGATGCGCCACAATCCGATCGCGTGCGCCAAAATCCCGGGGCAATACTGGGTAAATCGGCACAAATCGGAAATATTCGGGTAACACGTCGGGAAACCGCGAATCGGGCCCTTAGTAAATGACCCCCATTGAGTTCACACAGGTGCACACAACGGACCCCTCATTTTTGTGATCTGTGAGGGGTCTCAGCACTGAGACCCCCACTGATTATCAAGTTAGGCCGAATCCACAGGATAACTAACTTTTATTTGAGGGAAAGTACCCTTTAGTCCAGGTAATGAGGGCAGAGTAGGAGGAGCTAAAGGTAACGAACGCACAGCTATGCATGTAAGAGTAGTGCAGAGTAGGAGGAGCTTCTTAAAGGAAAAAGTAACAGCACTGAGAGAGACAGAATTCTTGCTGGTTGGTTGGTGATCAAATACTTATTTCATGCAATAAAATGCAAATTAATTTTAAAGATCATAAAAATGTGATTTTATGAATTTTTTGTTAGATTCTGCATCTCACAGTTCCCGTGACCTATGATAAAAATTACAGACCTCTCCATTCTTAACCCTCAGCATCGCCACCCACTTCCAGGCCTCTGATTGCTTACAGAGGTCGATGCTTCCATCTCGACTACTGCCACTCGCCTCATACACACTAACTGCTCCTGTAGCAGGAGCGCAATAGTGGTCAGAATGGGAGTACCGGCCTCTGTAAAGAAACAAAGGCCCTGCAGTGATGGGCAGAGCACGGGGTGAACGGGATTGTTGGGGGAGGTGAGTATAAGATTTTTCTCACCCTCCCAATCCTTTACTGATATTATTTCAGCGCTTCTTGCGCATCTGTTTACATTCCCCTCACCCGCCATATCCTAAACTTATAAGAACGCTACTACACTTGATCTTATACAAAAGGTTCTTAGAAGTGCTGTTTGGGGAGTAGCCTAGAGACAGGGGCTTGGATTGGCGAAAGCTCGCCTGGCAGCGGAGCGCAAGCTACCATTCAAGATCCAACTAAATAGTTTTAACTGCAGCAGCACCTTAATCATACTACTGTTCACTGCCTCATACATGGTCCCCTTATCAACGAGCTGTGTCAGGCAGAATTTTCAGGTGTTTCACCAGATACATAATGGAACGCGGCCCATCTATCGCCGACATGCTGGAGACCTGAAGTTGCAATCATAGCAGCGCAATATGAATGCCCCCATACTGTCGCTTTAATCATGGAAGTCGTCTCATGGCTGCCTCCAATGTCGTCCCCTTATCAAAAGAGCTGTGTCAGGCTCATTTTTGTGTGTTTCACCAGATACGTTATGGAACTTGGTCACTATGTCGCCACCATGCTGTGTTATCGACTAAATATACCGTCAACCTTTTGTTCACATAGGAAATCATTTCACCTCCTTTGGTGAAACCTGAGTCCATTTAGAGTATGTCGCCATGACACTCTCTAGCCTGCCACTGCTGCCGCTGCCTCTGCATGCCGTCCCCTATAGTGTCAGGGTCAGTTATTGGATGTTTTAGATGCTATCTAGCCTCATTCGGTCACTCTGTCATTGCCATGCTGTTGCCCATACTTTTGGCATAATGGTGCGTTTAAGCAGCCTCAGAGGCATTCATGCATGCTGCCCTTGCTGTTTCCTGTCCATTTCCGTGGTGTTTCCATCCTTTTCTGAGGTTCCCAGATGTTTGGCCAAGCTTCCCTGTGCAGACCCTTGGTCCCCTTGAAAAATGCTCGAGTCTCCCATTGACTTCAATGGGGCTTGTTATTCGAGACGAGCACTCGAGCATCGGGAAAAGTTTGTCTCGAATAACGAGTACCCGAGCATTTTAGTGCTCGCTCATCTCTAATTGTTATATGTTTAATGAAAATGTTTTTATTTTTTATATGATTGCTGAATGCTTAAACTAAGAGGACGTTTGACTATGGATAAAGCTGATCAAAGTTATCTCCACTGCACCAAGGAATGCCAGACCCCCTTCACCAATGTTTACATAGGTCACAAGGGATTTATGATACTACCCACTCCAGGGAAAACAGAGCCTTTGTGTCTGCGATGCCCAGATAGTAATTTACTGACCAATGAACTATAGACATTACATTTTTATCCCTAAGTAACCAGGCCCAGGTCCTGCCACAATGAAGGTCTTGGTGTGATTTCTTTGAGCTCACTCAGTGGATTTTATTAACAATTAGAGAACCTGAGGTTGTACAAACAGGGGCAGAGCTCAACAACCACACTGAGTGGGAGAAAATAATAATAACAATAATAATAATAATAATAATCTCACAGAAATAAAACAAAATGAGCCGAATTTTTGGTAAATTAATTTTATTAGCAACAATAATCCATTTCTAGTCAAAACCCATTAGTAAAATTAGAAAAGATAAAAGAATAAAAGATTTTTTTTAAAGTTAACGATAGCGAAATCACAAACACATGATGTAGCCCCCCGCTTTGCTAAGACCACGGGAATTGCAGGTAGGTTGAACAGTTATACTAGACTTATGTGAATGAAGCTTGATTGGTGTTTATGATATAATTGATACATTTTGTTACATTTTAGATATCATCACATCGAATCACAACCCAGCAGATCCCAATTCTGTATTTTCATTTAATTCAGATTAAAAAAAAACCTCTCTGTCTATAAATCTATGTCATGATTATTGCTCAGATCGCTTGGTGGTTGTTTGCGTTGTGACACTGAAGAGTTACCAGATTCCGTCTGGACAGTTGCACGTTCCTGCACAATTGCTTCTCACCACTTCGATTCCACAATTACTCTGGTAACTTTTGCACATATCACGAGATGCGAGGTTGTAATAATTACAAGCATTAGCTGAAAGAAAAAACAAATATTTTTCACATAATAATGTAATAATAATACCTACATTACCAGTGTAATACATTTATGCTAGAGTCCCGGTAATAAATAAACACCCATAATATAACACCTACACTGCCACTGTAATACACCCTCTACACTGTAATATAGCCTCTACACTGTAATATACCTGTATACACTGTAATATACCTCCTACATTGTAATACACCCCCTACACTGTATAATACACCCCCTACACTGTATAACCCCCTACACTGTAATACACCCTGTACACTGTAATATACCCCCTACACTGTAATACACCCTCTACACTGTAATGTACCCTCTACACTGTAATACACTCTCTACACTGTAATACACCTCCTGCACTGTAATACACCCTCTACACTGTAATGGCCATGCAAGATTTTAATGGCAAACACGACGGAAAAAAATCCCTCTATTATAATTAAAGCGATGAGAATCTAATAAGATCGAATATTAACCCCTTAACGGGCCTTTTTTGTTTTGTTCATTTACGTGCTTTTCACCTGCCCCCCGTTCAAAAAATCTATAACTTTATTTTGACACGTAAAGGAGCTGTGTGAAGGTTGTTTCTTCGCGAACAATTGCACTTCATAGTGCAGTGGTATAGATTCCATGCGTGTGTGTAGCGGAAGACAAGAGAAAAAAATATCCAAAAAATGCAGTGAAAAATGTATGTAAAAACTTATGGTTTGCTCCATTTCTTCTGTGGATTGTTAACGGTTTCACTGTTGTGCCCGCAAATGCAGATGTCTCTTTATATGATTGGTGGTTGATAGCGGATCATTGGTGATAACAAACGAATTGTCAATTTGTTGGTAATTTTTATCAAACATGTACATAAATTAAAACTGAACAAAGAAAATTTGGGGGGGGGGGTTTGCCTCTTCTGCGCTAATAGGACATTTTCTTTCGAATCGGTACAGACGCTGTGGGTTGATGTAATTTTTGCGAATTTGATGACGTTTTCAGATGCGGACCGAAATTTTTGCAACGTGTGCAAATTGTTTTGATCACTTAATGGTATTGATTTTTTTTATATTTTTCAAATAGCAAAAACAAAATGCCCATTTCAACTTCGGCGTATTTTCTAGCTAGCGGGTTAAATGCAGGAAGACCACTGTCAATATTTTTTGATAAATCAAGCATTTTTTGAGCGGCAAATAGACCAATTGGCGCAATTTCAGTAACGCCGAGAACCTGTTGCTATCGACCAGTAGGTCGTTCCACAGGATTCGGGTTCCGGAGCGATTCATGCTTGAGCACGAATTCGCAGGGGTTCAGCGATCGCACGAGAGTGGCCGGATGATAGTTAGATCACCTTCTGTTTCCCGGTGCATGTGACTGATCTTGACGTACACATGTTCCTTTTTTAAATTGTTTTTTTTTTCCGCATTTTGTATGTTTTTTTTTTTTTTTTCAGTTCACGAATCCGTACGGAGTTGGTCCGATCCCCCCCTAATGTAGAAATTCTGTACAGATGGCAAGCCGGTGCACATGCGCGCACCAATCCTATTGGTTAAAGCGTGCCAATGTACCGAGGGCAATTCTGTCGCAAAACGGTAAATTTATCGGAAAACCCACGAAAGTGCGTCACGGAACGGACTTAGTAATGAGCCCAATTTTTTATGATTTTTACTGTTTATTATATTTACTTCAGTTACTAAAAGGAAAGGGTTTTAATGATGCTTTTACAGGGTCTGAATTTACATTTTCTATGTCTATACCTGTATTATCTTTTTAATTATTTGTCATAGTTTTATAACGATAACCCCCTAGGGTACATTACCCTAGTTTTTACTATGTATGGCAGGTACTAAAGTGGGGAATTTTCCATGCCCATGGATAAAAAGTAAAGTATTCATGTGAAATTGCCCTCCGCAGAAGCATTGATTCCAATAAAATAATAAACTGAATTCTCTATAAATGGCAGATACTGGGAATATGGTTAACAGAGAGGACAAAAAAACGTATGGCAGGCTGTGAGTCGCCAATGTTCTAACAACAAAATATCTAGGTCCACAGGAAGACGCACTCAACCAGTGAGTGCAATACAGGTTCAAAATAAAAAAGCTTCGTAAGGTTGGAGGGAAATATATAGTTAGGTGGTATGATACAGAACGATGGGGTCATAGGGGAGCAGAATGGGTTGACAATAAACAAACCAAAAGTTGAACCTGTGTACCCGGGATGCTATCTAGGAAAACCAACCTATGTGCGTAAGAATTAATCGCACTTCCATACAATCTTGGGTTCACCATGGACGGTCATCCAACCCCACCCATGCAATGGAGCAGTTACTTCTATTTATAAGGGACATTCTATAGGTGAGGGCTGTCAGCTGTAAATAATGATTTAATTCAAACAAGGTTAAGAGTTGGGGTCGCCCATAAGTTGGCTGTAACAATTCACATTCCACACCCGGCGGACCAAGTGTCGGACCTCACTGATGACTGGCTAATCTCTGTTGATAGGTCTTTCATCATTTTAAGGAGGAGATATCCAATATCTTTTAAAGGATCATAATCCGCCATGGTCCCCTAGGTGAATACCTGCCCTATGGCCAGCAAATTGGTACAATGTGTTTCACATGGACTAGTACCGGGCAAAGCACAATTGGGTCAAGATGGGAAAGGTCTATTCCTGTCTGGGTGTAAAGCCAGCCCCCCAATGTTGTTGCGTCGGCTGGGACTAAGACTATCAGGTACCCAGGGCTGTAAAGAAATTGTAGCCTCACCAGGAGTATAAGTTTGTAGATGATTTTTTACTTTAGTGGCATAAAAACTGTGATGAAAGCAATAAACTTGCTATCATCAAAACTAAGCAAATGTATTACATGGGGACATTCCCAAAAAAACAATCTAGTTCATGTCACAGCCCGAAGAAAGCTATATCTATTATTACAAGAATCAAGATTACTACATCAAATCAGCAGCAGAACCAAACCGTTCACATAGATGGGTACGCGTAACCAGATCACAACATAGACTGTTCCCGAACCAATATGAAACACGGCGCCTGGAACCAAACTGTATCTAATAGTAATGATCCCAGCAGCAAGAGTCACTAACAAATACATGATCCAGAACCAAGTATTTAATGAATACCTCTCCAAACCTAATTATGCAAGAAATGGCAATGCAACAAAGCTTACTACATAGATACAGACCGCACACCAAGCGTAGTCATAGTACGGACCAGAACCAAGCGACTACCTGATACAGGACCAGACGAACGGTACTCCATAGATACGGGACCAGAACCCAATCGTACTACATGGATACCGACCATAACAACCGTACTAAATAGATACAGGACCAGAATCAAGGTACTACATAGATACATGGCCAGAACCAAGCGTACTCAAATAGATACAGGACCAAACGCATGCGTATACATAGATAACAGACCAGAACCAGCGTACTAAATAGATACAGGACCAGAACCAAGCGTACTAAAGATACAGTACCAGAACCAAGCTGTACTACATAGTACGGACCAAAACCAACGTACCATAGATACATGACCAAACCCAAGCGTACTATAGATACAGGACTGACCAAGCGTACTACATAGATTAATGACCAGAACACAAGCTACTACTAATACAGGACCAGGACAAGCGTACTACATAGATACAGGACCATAACCAACCGATAAACAAGATACAGGCACCAGACCCAAGCATCATACATGATACGGACGAACCAAGCAAGATTGTGATAGCTTATACATGCACCGATTTGTATGCTGATGCTGGATAATAATATTGATTAATAATCTGAACTGTATCTATGTATCGCCCTCATAGAAGAAGTAAGGTAGTGTCACAACAAAGAGGACATGCTGGCAAACACTGTGAACTGATAAAGGAAATACACCTCTATAAATTTGGTGACGTCTTAGTTGGAGAGGTCACCTCTCATGTCTTACTTCTACCGCATTGACTGTCGCCTTCTCCAGCCGCAACACCTCTTCGAGATTCGGCCACATAGAAGCCAATGTATATTAATAACCGTCCTACCCCGTATGCCCGTAACGGTGCTCCACCAGTAGCCATAAAGTAAGGGTTGTCCTAACAGTAGCCAAAAACAGTAGCAATACCACAAAAGAAAACAATATAGGTAAGAATGAGCCTAAATGCTAATATATAACCAAGCTCTCCACTACATAAGTTACAATCCCACAGTAGCCAATATAGTTACAGTGCCGCGCCACCCAGTAGCCAGTGAATCCACATACCATAGTACAGTGCCACCCGAACACTAGCCAATTAAAGTTCCAGTGCTCCCACCAGTAGCCCATATAGTTACATTGCGCCCCTACATTAGTTCAATATAGTTCAGTGCCTACACAGCTACCATTATAGTTACAAGGCCCCCACTAGTAGCCAATATAGTTACAGTGCCCCACAGTAGCAATAAATTTACAAGTTCCCCACAGTAGCCAATAAAGTACGTGCCCCATAGAGTCATAAAGTACAGTCCACCACACTAGCCAATACAGTTCGGGCCCCACGTAAGCCCATAAACTTACATGCCCCTGCAGTGCTATAGTAAGCCACAGTATCTGTTACGTGCCCCCACGTATCCCAATCATAGTTACAGTGCCACCACAGTAGCCATATAGTCGTGCCACAGTAGCTAGTACTCCCCACAGTACCATATGTTACAATTGCCCTCAGTGTAGCCAATAAAGGTACAGTTCCCCCACAGTACCAATAAAGGTGTACAGTGCCCCCACAGTAGCAATTACAAAGGTTTTTTGTACAGTGCCCCCAACAGTAGCCAAGAAAGTTATCAGTGCGCCCACGGTAGCCATTAGTTACAATGCCCCCACGAAGTCCAATATAGTTTACAGCGCCCACAAGTAGCCTAAAGTCTACAGTGCCCCACAGTAGCCAATAAAGTTACAGTGCCCCACAGTAGCCATTATAGTTACAGGTCCCCCACATGTACCAAATATGACACGTGCCCCCACAGTACCCCATATAGTACAGGCCTACACATACCATTATAGTTGCTTCCCACCCACATTACCAGGATAGTAACAATTCCCCTAATTAACGTATAGCTCAATAGTCTGATGCGAGTGATAGGGGTGAAAGGTAAGTCACTGGGACAGGAGGCCGGTGCTGGTTGGAGAATCTCACCTACTTTCAAGGAATTGTCTTTAGGGTCAATAGCAATTGTCTTTTTTCCGATGAACACAATAAAGTACACTTTATAATACTGTATCATCATTTAGTCATCTTATATTTATTTTACTTACAATTCTCCAATGGGTGGTGCTTTCATTTCTATCAGGAGGCGCCCAGTGCAGGAGCGAGACTAAGATTTTGATATATTCACCCTCTCTCAATTAGGTGCAAAGATTAGAATACTAGAAGAAGTTACAAGATAAATCTTTGTTGCTTTAATGAAGTGTATGACCCCTACTTTCACTTACACCACCTCCCACTATAAGTTGATAAAACCGCACCTATAGATTCATCGGGATGTTGATTGCTTAAGACAGGGAATGTCACCGTATTGACCCAATTGTCACAGCCATTCACACGTGTGACTTTGGCTGACTCATTAACCAGAGGAGTTCAAAAGGTACGTGTGATAAACTCATAAAAGGGACAACAAAATGCTATTGACGAGATCATTGAGGGCTCATTTACAAGGGTCCGAATGCCGAACTTAAGTCGGGTTTCCCGAATGTTTCCGTTTGCAACGAATTCCACAGGATTTTGGCGTACGCGATTGATTTTGGTCAACCAATCGTCGCTTTCAAGCGCAAGAATGGCGAGGAGTGGCAACGGACAACCCGACGGATTCGGAGAAACCCGCGGCATTTTAAAAACAAAATGTTTCCGTCGCATGATCAAGCACTTAATGCAACGGGAAGAAGCAGGTGAACTCGGCAGACCTCAGCGCAGCAAGCGACTACATACTGGATATCGGGCACACAACCTAGTTGAATCCCGGCAGAACCGAATCCTGGCGGACAACACCCGCGAGTCCTGACTGGAAACGGATAAGTAATGAGCCCCCATGAATGTGAAGTCAGTGGAACCCTTCATTTTCTTAAAAGCCGGATCCATTCTAATGAACGTATAATAGGCTACAAAAAGAATTGAGAATCTGTAAATATTTATGGGTCACTTCCACTCTAGAGCAGATCTAAAAAAAGAAAGCGGAAAACCATTGTTTGATTAATAATACTAGTATTGTAATTGTTTGAAATAAGTATTTGAACACTATGAAAACCATCGAATGTAAGATCAATACAGAAACCTATTTTTTTGGTTTGCAGTTCAGCGGTTGGAGATTTCTTGAGTTTTGACTCTGCCAATCAGGTAGTTTTGGCCGGACTCCTTCATCCGATCTTCTCAGATTTTCCAGGTTTTCAGGTCTCTTATTGAGTTTCAGTCCCTCCAAAGATTATTGCAGATTTAGAAACTTAAACCAACCTGGGGAGAGAAAAAGATTCTGGACCGCACATATGCACAAACCACAAATGATCTAGCTGACCGCTAGGATCTACATTATTAACAAACTCGAGGCTCTAGTCAGCAATTTTGATCCAAATTATAAAAAACCACTAACCACTCTCACGGGGATCCTCCTGAGAGGGTCCCTACAGATTTGTGCTGCATAAAATGGCATACACACTGCCGATCGCTGGCAGCCATCACCGGCATGGATCAAGAACCTGATTTCCCCCCAGCACCCATACGTGCGGCCATAGCCCCCATGGCTCAAGCCATGTGGTCCCTCCACACCACAACACCTGTTCACACATGGTGAGACTTTTTTCTTCCAGTTCACATGGGTGCGGTATTGCCTGGCATTCGCTGTCTTAGCTGTTGCTGTGTGTGGTGGCGACCCAGGGGCCTGGTCCGCCGTTGCCTGTGCTGCAGTGGGATGGATGCATGTGATGCCCACACAATAAGGTAGGGACCCACTACAACAATCGATGTGTCATGTGAAGTGCATTAGTGGCTACATTTCATACCTCGAGTTCGTTATATAATTGCCTAGCCAGTAATTATTGTGTGATGTGTGAGATCTGCCGTCAGCTGCTTTCCCTCCCCCCCCCCACCCTGAAGTTAGAAACTGGACAAGGCCCACCAAGCCATAAAGTGTTCCTTAGGAACCATTCCTTGTTGCCCGGCCTGTGTGTTTCTGGTCATTGTATTTGGGAAGACTCAGACCCGACTTTTTATGTGTTTTACTGAGGGAATAGGTCATTGGCCAAAATCTTTTGCAATAACATGCGCCATCCATCCCCTCTCAATACGTGGAGGTCATCCTACCCCTTTGCAGACGAGCCCCCCCAGTTATGATGTTTTCACCCCTACTTCACGGTATGGACAAATGTTTATGTTATTGACCCTTCTTCTTCCTCCAAACATGAAAAGTACAGTTGATGTCAAGATTTGTATATTTGGTTCCTATGAACATGACTTCTAACATCCCGCTCCTCTAGTATTTAGATGATCGGTTGGCAAATCTTCAAACAGCCCGGCATGTGGTGTCGCTTGAGAAGGAGGGCCTTGAGTGTCAGTGTCATGATTTTAATCCAGGTAGTGTACTGAGAATTAACAAGCAGTAATCTCTGTGAGAGTAATTCTCTACAAGGTATATTGCAGGTCTCTGCGTATTCTTGGCAGATTCTTATCCAAATCACCTGACCCTACAAGTGAGTGAGATCCTCTATTGAGCTACAGACTGAGGAAGACTAGATATCGTGTGTTTACTTCCACTTTCTATAACTGAGCAGTTGTTCGCTGTCTTATCATTCGGTTGGCCCATTGTCCGTAGCTCCCCCCATTATGAGACCTGGTTGTACTTAGAGTTTCTGGGTCCTGGGCATGGTGGAGAGTAGGTAGGAGTGTAAATGAGTGTTGTGAACGGTTGTCTTTTATACACGTTAATGGGCGATTACCTTACTCCGGTCCATTCGCGATCCCAGCGGCGCGTTCTCTGCGTGGGATTCGGGTACGGCCGGATTCACTAAGGTAGTTCCTCTCCGACGTCCACTAGGGCTGCGCTGCTGGCGTAAGGTTCCTGAGGCCCGCCGAATGCACTCAAGTTCACCGCGCCATTCCGGTGACGGTTAAGCGCGAGTCCCGCAAAACTTTTTGATGTTTTTAAATAAGGTGGTTTTCCTAATCAGTCCGGGTTTTCGTTGGCCACGCCCCCAGATTTCCGCTCGACGGCTATGCCAGCGTCGATGCACGCCACAACGGACGCGTGCGCACAAATCCGCGGGCAATACTGGTAAATCGCACACATCGAAATATTAGGGTCGGGTAAGCACGTCGGGAACGCGATGGGCCCTAGTAATGACCCCCATGAGGTTTCACACAAGGTGCACACACGGACCCCTCATTTTTGTGAATCTGTTAGGGTCTCTCAGCACTGAGACCCCCATCTGATTATCAATTAGCCGATTCGCACAGGATAAACTAACTTTTATTTGAGGAAAAGTACCCTTTTAGGTCCAGGTAATGAGGGGCAGTAGTAGAGGAGCTACAGGTAACGAACGCACACTATGCATGAGCGTAGTGCAGAGTTAGGAGGAGCTTCTTAAAGAAAACGTTAACAGCACTGAGGAAGGAAGACGATTTTGCTGTTGGTTGGTGATCAATACTTATTTCATGCATAAAATGACAATTAATTTTAAAGATCATAAAATGTGATTTTATGAATTTTTTGTTTAGATTCTGATCTCAATTTCCCGTGACTATGATAAAATTAAAGAGACACTCTCCATTCTTCTTAAACCTCAGCATCATCGCACCCAGCTTCCAGCTCCTGACTTGCTTACAAGGTCGATGCTTCCATACTCGATCTACTGCCAACTCGCCTCTACCCTAACTGCTCCTGTAGCGGAGCGCAATAGTGGTCCATGGGAAGTAGGAGTTACCGGCTCTGTAAAGAAACCAAGGCCCTGCAGTGATGGCCAGAGCCCGGTGGTGAACGGGATTGTGTGGGAGGTGATATAAGATTTTTCTCACCTCCCAATCTTACTGATATTTATTGTCAGCGTTTTGCGCATTCTGTTTACATTCCCCTCACCCCGCCATCTTCCTAAACTTATATGAACGCTACTAACTTGATGCTATACAAAGGTTTCTTAGAAGTGCTGTATGTGGGAGTAGCCTAGAGACATGGGCTTGGATTGGAGCGAAGCTGCTGGCGCGAAGAGCGCCAGCTCCACTCAAGAATCACTACAAGTTTTTAACTGCCAGCACTTCTATCTACTACTAGTTCAATGCCCTCATACATGGTCCCCTATCAAACGAGCGGTGTCAGCAGAATTTCAGTGTTTTCACCAGATACATAATGGACGCGGCCCATCTATCGCCGCCATGCTGGAGACCTGAAGTTTTGCAATCATAAGCAGCGCAAGTAATGAATCCCCATACTGTCTCGTACTTAATCATGGAAGTCGTCTCCATGGCTGCCTCAACATGTCGTCCCTCTATCAAAAGAGCTGGTCAAGGCTCCATTTTCGTGGTTTCACCAGATTCGTATGGTAACTTGTCATTTTCGCCACCATCCATGCTGTGTTATCGGACGATATACCGTCAACCTTTTGTTCACATAGGAACTCATTTTCACCCTCCTTTGGTGAAACCTGAGCCTATTTGAGTATGTCGCCATGGACACTCTCTGCTCCACTGCTGCGCTGCCTCTGCATTCGTCCCTATAGGGTCAGGGTCAGTTTTGGATGTTTGAGATGCTATCTAGCCTCCTTCGGTCACTCTGTCATTGCCAGCTGTTGCCCATAACTTTTGGCATAATGGTGGTCGTTTAAGCAGCCTCGAAGGCATTCAGTCGCAGTGCCCTTGCTGTTGTCCTGTCCATTCCGTGGTGTTTTCCATCCTTTTCTGAGGTTCCCAGATGTTTGGACCAGCTCCCTGTGCAGAACCTTGGTCCCCTTGAAAAATGCTCGAGTCTCCACTTGACTTCATGGGGCTGTGTTATTCGAGACGAGCACTCGAGATCGGGAAAAGTTTTCTCGATAAACGAGTACCGACTTTTCTGTGCTCGTCATCTCTAATGTTATAGGTTATGACAAATGTTTTTTTTTTTATCTGATCTGCGAATGCTTAAACTAAGGACGTTGACTATGGTAAAGTATCAAGTTATCTCACTGCACCAAGAATTAGACCCGACCCTTCACCCATGTTTACATAGTCCAAGGATTATGATACTACGTACCCTCCAGGAGGGAAAACAGAGCCTTTGTGTCTGCGATGTCCCAGATAGTAATTTACTGACCAATGAATCATAGAATTACATTTGTATCACTTAAGTAAACCAGGCCCAGATCCTGCACAATAAGGTCTTGGTGTGATTTCTTTGAGTCACTCTCAGTGTATTTTATTAAATTAAGAAACCTGAGGTTGTACAAACAGCGTGCAGAGCTCAACAACCAGACTGAGTGGGAGAAATACTAATAACAATAATATAATAATAAGTAATCTCACAAATAAACAAAATGAGCCGAATTTGTGTAAATATAATTTTATAGCAAACAATAATCCATTCTAGTCACAAACCATAGTAAAAATTAGAAAAGATAAAGAATAACAAGAGTTTTTTTTTTAAAGTTTAACATTAGCGAACTCCCAACACAATTGATGGTACCCCCCGCTTTGCTACGACCTCAATGCGAGGGAGTTAGAGTCTAAACAGTTTAAGATTGTCGTAAGCTTCATTTTAGTGATATAAGTGATACATTTGTTATAGGATATCATACGCGAACCGCTGTTCGTAGCTTAGGGCTTAAATGGGGGAACTTTAGGGTGACGTGGAGGGTTTCGTCAGTGTAATGAGGCCGGCTACGTGGTGAGGGGAGGGTCAGAGTTTGGGCGTGGAGTAGATTGGTCGGTCATTACTTGCGGGGGGATCCCGTCGGGAGGTAAGGATAGAAATGAAAGGAGAGGAACAACAGTAGTGAACTTCTACTGTGATGAGCTATGATATTGAATAACATTTTATTTAGTACATCCATCGATCACCACATCAAATTGTTTTTCAATCAATAAAAACTGTCCTAAATCTATTCAGATTTGTTTCGTGGTTGTTTGCGTTGTGACACCTGATGATAGAGTTTCCAGATTACGTCTGGACATGCCGTTCCTGCCACAATTGCTCCACCACTTCGAGATTACATTTGCTCTGGTAACTTTGCACATATCGCGAGATGCGAGGGTTGTAAATAATTAGCAGATAGCTTAAAAGAAAAAATTATATTTTTCCATATAATGTAATAATAATCACTCCTACATACCATGAATACATTTATCTAGATCGTCCCGGTACTAAATAAACCCCATAATATAACACGTACCTGCACTAATGCACCCTTACGTAAAATCACACTACACTGTAACCCCTCACGAAACACCCCTGCACTGGAATCAAATACACCCCCTGCACTGTAATATACCACCACCTTTCCACCCTCACTGAAAACAACCCCTCATATCAACACCCCCGCACTGTTACCACTGGAATATACCCCCTACATGTAATAACCCCTCCAATAGCCCCACTGTAATACACCCCCTCACGTTAAATATACCCCTAACAGGTAAGACAACACCATCTGCACTGTAATAAGCCCCCACAACTGTAATACATACACCCCCTGCACGATATATACATTGATACAACCCCTGCACGTATAAGCACCTAGTAATACACCCCCTGCACTGTAATATACCCCCTGCACTGTAATACACCCCCCTGCACTGGATAACCACCTACATATCCCCAGTACACCCTGTACAATGATATCCCCCACACTCGTTAATACACCCCTGCATGTATAAGCCCCTACACTGTTAATACAGGACCCCTGCATTGTAATAAACACCCTTAACAGCCTAATACACCCCTGCACTGTACATAAGCCCTACGTGTAACCCTGAACCCCTCCCTGTAAATTACCCCCCTACACTGTAATACAACCTGTACAACTGTAATATACCCCTACCAACAGTATGCCCTTCATTATACCCCTGCACGTAATACACCCCCTGTCCTGAATCCACTCGACTTAAACACCCCCTGCATGGTAATATACCCCTCCACTGTAACTGATATAACCCCTGCCTGAGTACACCTACCCGCACTGTTATGCACTTATTCCCCCCGGCCGTAAATACGCCCCCTACCTGAATAGACCCCCACACCTGGTAATACACCACTACACTGAATACACCCCCCTGCACTGTTAATACACCCCTGCATTCCTGTAATAACCCTGTACAGTAATACAACCTGATACACTGTAGATACCCCCTGACACTGTAACACCCCTCTACCTGTAATAAAACCCTGTACCACTGTAATACACCCTGTACACTGTAATATAACCCTACACTGTAATACAACAACCTGTAAACTGTAATCACCACCCCCTAACACTGTAAACACCCCCTGCACTGTAACTAAACCCGTTCACTGGAATACACCTACCTACACTGTAATCTACACCCACTACAGCTGTATACACCCACTCCTAACTGTATACTACCACTCTCACATGTAATACAACCCCCCTGACCCTGTACAACGCCCCCTACACTGTAATACACCCCCTACACTGTAATACTACATCTACACTGTAATGCACCCCCTGCACTGTAATACACCCCCTGCACTGTAATAAACCCTCTACACTGAATACACCCTCTACACTGTAATATACCCTCTACACTGTAATATACCCCCTGCGCTGTAATAAACCCCGTACACTGTAATACACCCCCTACACTGTAATACAACCTCTACACTGTAATACACCTTCTACACTGTATATAAATACCACTACACTGTAATAAACCCGTACATGTATAAACCTTCTTCACGAATAACCTCCTCACGTAATCACCTCCTGCACGTAATAAACCTTACACTGTAATATACCGTCTATACTGTAATACACTCCTGGCACTGTAATACACCCCATAAGATACCTTTATACACTGGTAATACCACCCTCTACACCGTATAACCCTCTACACTGTAATATACCTCTACACTGAAATTACACCCTCTACAACTGTAATTAAAACCTCTTACACTGTAATACACCTCTACACTGTAATACACCCTGATACTGTAATACCCTGTACCACTGTAATATACGTCCCTGTATACACCATTACAAGGTAATACACCCTCTACATGTAATATACCCCTACAGTAATACACTCTCTACACTGTAATATACCACTACACTGTAAACACTCTACACTGTAATACACCCCCTGCACTGTAATACACCCCTACACTGTATAAACCCCTACACTGTAATACACCCCCTGCACTGAAATACACCCCCTACACTGTAATACACCCCCTGCACTGTAATATACCCCCTACACTGTAATACACCCTCTACACTGTAATGTACCCTCTACACTGTAATACACTCTCTACACTGTAATACACCTCCTGCACTGTAATACACCTCTACACTGTAATATACCGTCTATACTGTAATACACCTCCTGCACTGTAATACACCCCATACACTTTAATATACCGTCTACACTGGAATACACCCTCTACACCGTAATACACCTCTACACTGTATAATATACTCCTACACTAACGAACACCCTCTACAACTGTAATAAAAACCTCTACATTGGAACACCCTCTACACTGTAATCACACCCTGATACTGTATACACCCTGTACCTGTAATATACCGTTACACTGTAATACAACCCATTACAATGTAATACACCCTCTACACTGGAATATACCCCTACACTGAATACACTCTCTACACTGTATACACCCCCTGCACTGTAAGACACCCCCTACACGGTTATAACCCCTACACTGTAATACACCCCCTACACCTGATAACCCCTACGTAACACCATGTACATGTATATACCCCCCTACAGTAATACACCCTCACACTGTAATGTACCCTCACATGTAATACACGCTTACCACTGTAATAACACCCTCTACCACCTGAATACACCCTGCACTGTAATATACCCCTAAAATGTAATATACCCCTACACTGTAATACACCCCTCTACACTGTAATACAATATTACACTATTAATATTACACTGTGTATTACAGTGCAGGTGGGGTGTTACATGAAGGGGTGTTACAGTGTAGGGGTAATTAGGTGTACAGGTGTATTACATGTAATGGGTGTATTACAGTGTAGACGGTATATTCAGTGTAGGTACAGTGTACAGGTTGTATTACATTGTATGGGGTATTACAGTAGACGGTATATTACATGTAATGGGTGTATTACAGTGAGGGGAGCGTGTATGACGTGTAGGGGTTCACGTGCAGGGGGGTGTATTACAGTGTAGGGGGTATAACAGTGTAGGGGCTTATTACAGTTGAGGGGGGTTATTACAGTGTAGGGGTATTACAGTGTAGGGGTTATATTAGAGGGGGTGTATTACATTGTAATGGGTGTATTACAGTGTAGACGGTTATTACCAGTGTAGGGGCTTATTACAGTGCAGGGGTGTATTACAGTGTAGGGGGTATATTACAGTGTAGGGGGTATATTACAGTGTAGGGGGTATATTACAGTGTAGGGGGTATATTAGAGTGTACAGGGTGTGTACTACATTGGAATAGGTGTATTACAGTGTAGACGGTATATTACAGTGGAGGGGCTTATTACAGTGGCAGGGGTGTATTACAGGTAGGGGTACATTACAGTAGGGGGACATTACAGTGTACAGGTGTATTACATTGTAATGGGGATACAGTGTAGACGGTATATTACAGGGTAGGGGCTTTTAGGCAGGGGGTGTTACAGTGTAGAGTATATACAGTGTAGGGGGGCTATTACCGTGCAGGGGGTGTTTACAGTGCCGGGGTGTTGTATTACAGTGTAGTGCGTTTTTTACATTACAGTGTAGGGGGTATATTAGAGGTACGGGTGTATTACATTGTAATGGGTGTATACAGTGTAGACGGTATATTACAGTGTAGGGGGTATATACACGTGTAGGGGGTATATACAGTGTACAGGTGTGTATTACATGTAAATGGGGCATTACAGTGTAGACGGTAATTACAGTGTAGGGGCTTATTACAGTGTAGACGGTATATACAGGTAGACGGTATCTACAGTGTAGGGGGCTGTATACAGTGGGGGGTGTTACAGGTAGGGGGTATATAGAGTGTAGGGGGTATATTAGGTGTACGGGTGATACCTTGTAATGGGCTGTATTACAGTGTAGACGGTATATTACAGTGTAGGGGGCTTATTACAGTGCAGGGGGTGTATTACAGTGTAGACGGTATATTACAGTGTAGGGGGCTTATTACAGTGCAGGGGGTATATTACAGTGTAGGGGTTATATTAGAGTGTAGGGGGTATATTAGAGTGTACAGGGTGTATTACATTGTAATGGCTGTATTACAGTGTAGACGGTATATTACAGTGTAGGGGGCTTATTACAGTGCAGGGGGTGTATTACAGTGTAGACGGTATATTACAGTGTAGGGGGCTTATACAGTGCCAGGTGGTATATTACAGTTAGGGTTATATAGAGTGTGGGGGTATATTAGAGTGATAAGGGTTATTACATTGTAATGGCTGTATTACAGTGTAGACGGGTTATATATTAGAGTGAGGGGTATTACAGTGCAGGGTGTTGTACTTAAGTGAGGGGGTGTATTCAGTGTAGTGGGTATATTACAGGGTAGGGGGTATATTAGATGTACAGGGTGTATTACATTGTAATGGGTGTGTATTACAGTGTAGACGGTATATTACAGTGTAGGGGGTGTATTACAGTGTAGGGGGTGTATTACATTGCAGGTGGTGTATTAAATTTGCAACATTTAGAACATCTGGAATAGAAGATAAATGTGTCTTACTGATGAAAAAAAAAAGTCTTGCCCGCTTCAGCGCACTTTACAAAAAGTGGCAAAAATTGTAATGCCCCAAAAAGAGTCTAAAAAATTACAGAAAAATAATTTTGTTTTTAATGAAAATACTTACTGCACAACTTATCATCGCAGTCGTTGGAGCAGGCTCCACAGGATGGTCCATACACATACGGATATTCAGTGGGAACAATATTTCCTCTGAAACAGATAATTAAGAGCAACTTAGTGAAGTTCCCTCTTAACAGTATATACTAGTGCGGTCTATGGGCCATTGGAGTGTAACTGCCATATGAGATTCATTTTTGTCAATGTTGTGACCCTGGAATGAAAGGGGATCTGCATGAGGTCTTGTTTTTTACAGGTCAAACTGTATTTGTTTTAATGGCAAAGATTTGGATTTCACATATTGGGGCAGATTTACTTACCCTGTCCATTCGCGATCCAGCGGCACGTTCTCTGCGGTGGATTTGGGTCCGGCTGGAATTCACTAAGGTAGTTCCTTCGTCGTCCACCAGGTGGCGCTGCTGCGCTGAAGTTCCCTGAGGCCTGCTGGAATGCACTGAAGTTCACCGGCCTATTCCTAGTGAAGGTAAGCGCGAGTCCCGCGACACTTTTTTTTTTAATGCGGCAGTTTTTCCGAATCCGTCGGGTTTTTCGTTTGGCCACGCCCCCCTCGATTTCCGTTGTGTGCATGCCGGCGCCGAGGCGCCGCAATCCGATTGCATGCGCCAAAATCCCGGGGCAATTCAGGGAAAATCGAAGCAAATCGGAAATATTCGGGTAACACGTTGGGAAAACGCGAATCGAACCCTTAGTAAATGACCCCCATTGTCCCGATGAACTTTTTTTCTTTACAGTATATCTAAGAAAGGATGGGGATCTGCCTTTTTTTTACTGATAACATTTTGTTTCATTTACCTTCTTCATAACAAAAGAAAACTTTTTTCTCTGGGTCCATAGAATAAACTTTTACAAAAATGTTTTCACCAAATTTACAACCCTTAAAACCCCTTTTTTTCCCCGCATCATCTGCTTCAAGTGCCATAACTTTTGCAATGGTTTGCCAATTATACTCTATGAGGGCTTGTTTTTTGCATCAAGACCTTCATTTTTTTTTATTTGGACCACCAAGGAGTTCATTAAACTTTTCGATCCCATTCAATCCAATTTTTTTGTACGATAACGTGAGTTTGGCCATTGTTTTTCCTTAGATTTTTTTTTTTTTTAAATTTCTTGAAAGACTTGATAAAAACCAAAAAAATACCAAAATGTCTGTGCTTTAATGTACTCCCGGCTGCTGTGTGAAGCATCAGAACCCAGCGATTCTTGCTGCAAGTTGCTGTCAGTAACAAAGGTAGACCTTTTTACTCAAAGCCAATTGGACACTGCAGTCCATGTTTGACCACAATGTATAAGGGGTTAAACACACGGGATAAGAGCTTTTACAATCAGCGGTGATAGCGCGGCTGAGCACATAAAACAGCAGAACACATACATTCCCTGCCATGTTCTTCTGAAGCACTGCCCTAGGTGGCACAGCAAAGTCCATCAATGAACTCTGTTGAATCCCCATTTAGTGGATTAAAGGATAAAAAAGTTTCTTCTATCTCACCCATTTTTCCAATTTTAACCCTACGATTTCCAAAATACACTTATTAACCACCATTTACAGAAGCCATTGTCTGCTGCTGCCGGGGCAGTTAGATGCTGAGCCGTGATTGGCTGCTATTCTGCCACCGGTCATTAACATGAGCTCTGAGCTGTGATTGGTTACTATAGGCAATGAGTATAAGACGCTTATGTGTGAGGCAAGATGGATAGAGATACAGAGATATGGGGGAGATTTATCAGAAATGTCTGAGATAAACTGCTCCAGTTGTCCATGGAAACCAATCAGCTGTGGGAAAATTAATCTTGAGCTCTGATTGCTCGCCATGGCCAAGTAGAGCAGTTCTGCTCTCAGACTCTTCTGATAAATCTCCCTAGACAAAGTGACAAAGTCATAGACAGCCACTGAAAGAGATAGTCAGAGACAGTCACCGAAGAGGCGTTCAGAGAAAGAGAATGTCATAGACAGAGATGGTCAGAGACAGTCACAGAAAGAGATAGTCAGAGACAGTCACTGAAGAGGCGTTCAGAGAAAGGGAATGTCATAGAGAGAGACAGTCAGTGACGGTCACTGAAATAGACGGTCAGAGACAGTCACTGAAAGAGACGGTCAGAGACAGTCATTGAAAGAGACAGTGAGAAAAAGAGAAGGTCAGAGACAGTCAGTGAGAGTCAGAGAGACACAGTGAGAGTCAGAGAGAGAGAGAGGTAGATACATATAAAAAATTTTTTGTTAACCCATTCTATTTTGTTATAGTGAAGAGGAGTTATTTCCTATTCCGGGCAGCACTGGGATCTACAGCTAGTTTTAAATAAAGGTAAAAAATGAAACAGAATGTATATTTTGAAGTCATAGAGCAATAATGGAGACACAATACAGAATTGGATACGGTAAGGTACTTACCTTGGACACTGATGGCACACGAAGAACCACCTGTATGCTCCGTTAGGACAGTAAGCAACTGCACACCCGAGCCGATGGGATAAATACCAACAAAGCTGAAAAGAGGGTAGGGGGGAAGTACATGTTATTCACTTGTAAAAGATAAGGGAGAAAATACATTTTTTTAGTTGTGATTAGAGATGAGCGAATCAAATTGAACGACGTGGAAATATATATGAAGTCCCTTCTTAGAAGTTCAACAACAAAAGGACCCGGTTCTCCCAGGCTCCAGGAGGGAAGCTACTTTTGGAAAGACTCTTTCTGGTCTTTGCAGAAATTTTTCCGTGATTGGGACCAGACCCCAGGAAACTCCGGAGGGGGATCCAGCAGGTGAGACAAAGCTTCCACATTCCTCCATCCTGGAGGAGCCCCAAAAATCCCCCATTTCTATTACCACATGCATTCTCTTTGAGTTTATACTAGACCAGTTAAGGGCTCCATGGTGAGATTTCTTGGCCTGGAAACTCGTCCCCGTCTTGTCTGAAAAGGGCTCCAGGAGGTGGGATAATGCTCCCATAACCTGAAGTTGACGTTGTCGTGGGGGGCCATGTGTGGCTTTGGTGCATTGTGTGACGGTGCCAATTATACAAGGTTTACATAACGGTGCCAATCACAAGAACCATGTACAGGCGGAATCGGTTTGTGTGAACCGACAATGCTACAATGGGGGTCATTTATCTTATTTCCCGGTACTCTGCGCTCTTTTTGCGTCTGTTGTGAGTCTATTTTTTGCACCTCATTTGTTTTTGTTGTTTCGGCTCTTTGTCAAATGCAGGGGGTTTTTTTTGAGCCTTATTAGTCGCAAATTAAAAAAAAAAGGCGCAATTAGTTGCGCAAATCACACCATTGCCTTTGATAAGCCTGGTAATGACTGACGTGTTATCGTGCAAATATTTGCACCCATATAGCCGCAATAGTATAATAAATTGGGTGCAAACATCTGTAAAAAGGCGCAATGTAATAACAAATAGGGCACAACCATGCACGGCAAGTTGAGGTGCGCAAAATAGGTGCAAAACAGCCATTTACCAAGCAATGGCAAAAGAAAATAAATAAATAAATGACCTCCAATGTGTTGTAGCTGAAACGGTTGTGGGGATACTGGGCGTCTGGAACTGTAATGGGGACACTGTGGCTTGGACTGTAATGGGGACACTGACTGGAACTGTAATGGGGACACTGTGGCTTCTACTGTAATGGGGACACTGACTGGAACTGTAATGGGGACACTGTGGCTTCTACTGTAATGGGGACACTGTGGCTTGGACTGTAATGGGGACACTGACTGGAACTGTAATGGGGGCATTGTGGCTTTTAATGTTATTGGGACACTGTGGCTTGTACTGTAATGGGGACACTGTGGCTTGAACTGTAATGGGGACACTGTGGCTTTTACTGTAATGGGGACACTGTGGCTTCTACTGTAATGGGGACACTGTGGCTTCTACTGTAATGGGGACACTGTGGCTTGTACTGTAGTGGGGACACTGGCTTGAACTGTAATGGGGACACTGTGGCTTGTACTGTAGTGGGGACACTGTGGCTTGTACTGTAATGGGGACACTGTGGCTTGTACTGTATAGGGGACACTGTGGCTTCTACTGTAATGGTGACACTGTGGCTTGTACGGTAATGGGGGCACTGTGGCTGGCACTGTTTTACAGACGGGTTATTCGAATATTTCCGATTTTGATGATTTTCCCTGAATTGCCCCGGGATTTTGGTGCACGCAATTGGATTGTGGCGCATCGAGCCGGCATGCATACAACGGAAATCGGGGGGCAGGGCTGTAAAAAAAAAAGTACGTATTCGGAAAAACCGGTCGCTTGACACGTGCTTACTAGAGATGAGCGAACATGCTCGTCCGAGCTTGATGCTCGTTCGAGTATTAAGGTACTCGAGACAGCTCGTTGCTCGGACGAGTATTTCCCCTGCTCGAGATCGAGCATTTAATTAAAAAAACACAGTGAAGAACAATGAAGAATAGAATAAAAACAGTGAACACAGTGAACACAGGATCATTTAAGTGAAAAACACAGTGAAGAACACAGTGAAGAATAGATTACAGATGTTCGGCACATCTGCTTTCTTGTCGGGAGATACGCGCGGAACCATACAATGTAATACACTCTACAATGGAATATACCCCTACACTGATACACTCTCTACACTGTAATATAACCACTACACTGTAATACACTCTCTACACTGTAATACCCCCCTGCACGTAATACACCCCTACACTGTATAACCCTCAAACTGTAATCACAACCCTACACTGTATAACCCCCTACACTGTAATACACCCGTACACTGTAATATACCCCTACCCTGTAATACACCCTCTACACTGTAATGTACCCTCTACGACTGTAATACACTCTCTACACCGTAATACACCTCCGCACTGTAATACACCCTCTACACTGTAATATACCGTCTATAACTGTAATACACCTCCTGCACTGTAATACACCCCATACACTTTAATATACCGTCTACACTGGAATACACCCTCTACACCGTAATACACCCTCTACACTGTAATATACCCTCTACACTGTAATACACCCTCTACACTGTAATAAAACCTCTACATTGTAATACCCTCTACACTGTAATACACCTGTATACTGTAATACACCTGTACCTGTAATACCGTACTACACTGTAATCACACCATTACAATGTATACACCCTCTACACGGAATATCCTAAACTGTACCACTCTCTACACTGTATACACCCCCTGCACTGTAATACACCCCCTACACGGTTATACCCCCTACACTGTAATACACCCCCTACATGTAAAACCCCCTACCCTGTAAACACCATGTACACTGTAATATACCCCCCTACACGTAATACACCCTCACACTGTATGTACCCTCTACACTGTAATACACTCTACTACACTGTAATCACCCTCTACACTTAAACACCCCTGCACTGTAATATACCCCTAAAATGTAATATACCCCTACACTGTTAACTACCCTCTCACACTGTAATATACAATATTACACTATTAATATTACACTGTGTATTACAGTGCAGGGGTTGTCATACAGTGAAGGGGGTTGTTTACAGTGTAGGGGGTATTTAGAGTGTACAGGGTGTATTACATTGTAATGGGTGTTGTATACAGGTACGGTATATTTCCAGTGTAGGGGATTTATCTGTACAGGTGTACCGGGGTATTAATGTAATGGGTGATCTTACAGTGTAGACGTATATTACATTGTAATGGTGTATTACATGCAGGGGGTGTATTACAGTGTAGGGGGTATGTATTCAGTGTAGGGGCTTATTACAGTGCAGGGGGTGTATTACAGTGTAGGGGGTATATTACAGTGTAGGGGGTATATTAGAGTGTACAGGGTGTATTACATTGTAATGGGTGTATTACAGTGTAGACGGTATATTACAGTGTAGGGGGTTCTTACAGAGTGCAGGGGGGTATTACAGGTAGGGGGTATATACAGTGTAGGGGGTATATTACAGTGTAGGGGGTATATTACAGTGTAGGGGGTATATTAGAGTGTACAGGGTGTACTACATTGTAATAGGTGTATTACAGTGTAGACGGTATATTACAGTGTAGGGGGCTTATTACAGTGCAGGGGGTGTATTACAGTGTAGGGGGTACATTACAGTGTAGGGGGTACATTACAGTGTACAGGGTGTATTACATTGTAATGGGTGCATTACAGTGTAGACGGTATATTACAGTGTAGGGGGCTTATTACAGTGCAGGGGGTGTATTACAGTGTAGACGGTATATTACAGTGTAGGGGGCTTATTACAGTGCAGGGGGTGTATTACAGGTCAGCGGGGTGTTTACAGTGTATTGGATATTACCGTGTAGGGGGTATTTAGAGTGTACAGGTATTACACTGTAATGGGTTGTATTACAGTGTAGACGGTATATTACTAGGTAGGGGTATAGTTACCGTGTAGGGGGTATATTACAGGTGACAGGGTGTATGACATGTATGGGTGCAACAGTGTAGACGGTTTTTACAGTGTAGGGGCTTATTACAGTGTAGACGGTAATACAGTGTAGACGGATTACATGTAGGGGGCTTATTACAGTGCAGGGGGGGTTGTATTACATGTTAGGGGGATATTAGAGTGTAGGGGGGTTATAGTAAGGGTTACAGGGTGTTATACTTAATGGGATGTAGTACAGTGTAGACGGATATTACAGTGTAGGGGCTATTACAGTGCAGGGTGTATTACAGTGTGACGGTATATTACAGTGTAGGGGCTTATTACAGTGCAGGGAGGATATCAGTGTAGGGGTTATATTAGAGTGTAGGGGGTATATTAGAGTTACCGGGGTTAACATGTAATGGTGTATTACAGGTAGACGGTTATTACAGTGTAGGGGGCTTATTACAGTGCAGGGGGTGTATTACAGTGTAGACGGTATATTACAGTGTAGGGGGTTAGGCTTTTACCGTGCAGGGGTATATTACAGTGTAGGGGTTATATTAGAGTGTAGGGGGTATATTAGAGTGTACAGGGTGTATTACATTGTAATGGCTGTAGTACGGGTAACGTATATTAGAGGTAGGGGCTATTACAGTGCAGGGGGTGTATTACAGTGCAGGGGGTGTATTACAGTGTAGTGCGTATATTACAGTGTAGGGGGTATATTAGAGTGTACAGGGTGTATAATATGTATGGGGGTATTTACAGTGTAGACGGTATATTACAGTGTAGGGGGTTTATTACAGTGCAGGGGGTGTATTACAGTGTAGAGGGTGTTTTACGATGTAGAGGGTATATTACATTGCAGGGGGTGTATTAAATTTGCAACATTTAGAACATCTGGAATAGAAGGAAAAAAAAAAAAAGTCTGCCCGCTTCAGCGCACTTTACAAAAAGTGGAAAAAAATGTAATGCCCCAAAAAGAGGTCTAAAAAATTACAGAAAATAATTTTGTTTTTAATAAAATACCTATGCCACACTTATCATCGCAGTCGTTGGAGCAGGCTCCACAGGAGGTCCATACACATACGGATTCGTCCTTTTCCCTACTCTGTGCCTTATGGTCCATGTACACTAGCAGTTCCACTACTTATCAGTGGGAACATATTTATCTGAAACAGTAATAAGGCAATTAGTGAAGTTCCCTTAACAGTATTATGTGCGGCTATGGGCCATTGGAGTGTAATGCCATATGAGATTCTTTTTGTCAGTGTGTTGACCCGTGGAATGAAAAGGGGATCTGCATGAGGTCTTGTTTTTTACAGGTCAAATGTATTTGTTAATGGCAAAGATTTGGATTTCACATATTGGGCAGATTACTTACCCTGTCCCATTTCGCGATCCAGCGGACGTTCTCTGCGGTGGATTTGGGTCCGGCTGGAATTAACTAAGGTAGTTCTTCGTCGTCCACCAGGTGGCGCTGCTGCGCTGAAGTTCCTGAGGCTGCTGGAATGCAAACTGATCCCGGCCTATTCCTAGTGAAGGTAGCGTGAGTCCGACGACACTTGTTTTTTAATGCAGCAGTTTTTCCGAATCGTCGGGTTTTTCGTTTGGGCCACGCCCCCCCGATTTCGTCGGTGCATGCCAGCGCCGATGCGCCGCAATCCGATGCATGCGCCAAAATCCGGGGCAATTCAGGAAATCGAAGCAAATCGGAAATATTCGGTAAACGTTGGGAAAACGCGAATCGAACCCTTAGAGTAATGACCCCCATTGTGCCGATGAACTTTTTTTCTTTACAGTATATCTAAGAAACGATGGGGATCTGCCGTTTTTTTTTTTTACTGAATAACATTGTTTCATTTAGCCATATTCATAACAAAAAAAGAAAACTTTTTTTCTGGGTCCATAGAATTACAAAAATGTTTTCACCAAATGCAACCCTTAAAACCCCTTTTTCCCCGCATCATCTGCTTCAAGTTGCCCCTAACTTTTGCAAATGGTTTGCCACTATACTCTGTGAGGGCTTGTTTTGTGCATCAAGACCCTTTTTTTTTATTGGACCACCAAGGAGTTCATTAAACTTTTCGATCCCATTCAATCCACATTTCTTGTACGATAACGTGAGTTTGGCCATTGTTTTCTAGATTTTTTTTTTAATTTCTTGAAAGATAAAAACCAAAAAAATACCAAAATGTCTGGGCTTTAATGTACTCGGCTGCTGTGTGAAAGCATCAGAACCCAGCGATTCTTGCTGCAAGTTGCTGTCGAGTAACAAAGGTAGACCTTTTTACTCAAAGCCAATTGGACACGCAGTGCATGTTGACCACAATGTATAGGGGTTAAACACCCGGGATAAGAGCTTTACAATCAGCTGGTGATAGCGCGGCTGAGCACATAAACGCAGAAACACATAATTCCCTGCATGTTCTCTGAAGCACTGCCCTAGGTGGCCAGCAAAGTCCATACAATGAAATCTGTTGATCCCCATTTAGTGGATTAAAGGATAAAAAAGTTTCTTCTATCTCACCCCTTTCCAATGTTAACCTACGATTTCCAAAATACACTTATTAACCACCATTAAAGAAGCCATTGTCTGCTGCTGCCGGGGCAGTAGATGCTGAGCCGTGATTGGCTGCTATTCTGCCAAGGTCATTAACCTGAGCTTGAGGTGATTGGTTACTATAGGCAATGAGTATAAGACGCTTATGTGTGAGGCAAGATGGATAGAGATACAGAGATATGGGGGAGATTTACCAGAAATGTCTGAGATAAACTGTTCCAGTTGCCCATGGAAACCAATCAGAGATCAGCTGTAATTTTATAAACAGCTGTGGGAAAATTAATCTTGAGCTCTGAGCAGTTCTGCTCTCAGACTCTTCTGATAAATCTCCCTAGACAAAGTGACAAAGTCATAGACAGTCACTGAAAGGGATAGTCAGAGACAGTCACTGAAGAGGCGTTCAGAGAAAGAGAATTTCATAGACAGAGATGGTCAGAGACAGTCACAGAAAGAGATAGTCAGAGACAGTCACTGAAGAGGCGTTCAGAGAAAGAGAATGTCATAGACAGAGATGGTCAGAGACAGTCACAGAAAGAGAGAGTCAAAGACAGTCACTGAAGAGCCGTTCAGAGAAAGAGAATGTACTGAGAGAGAAAGTCAGTGACGGTCACTGAAATAAGACGTCAGAGGACAGTCAGTGAAATAGACGGTCAGAGAAAGTCAATGAACGAGTGGTCAGAGACAGTATGAAGAGACAGTGAGAAAAAGAGAAGTCAGAGACAGTCAGTGAGAGTCCGAGAGACACAGTGAGAGTCAGAGAGAGAGAGAGGTAGTACATAATAAAATATTTTTTGTAACCATTCATTTTGTTATAGTGAAGAGAGTTATTTCCTATTCGGGCCAGCACTGGGATCTACAGCTAGTTTTAAATAAAGGTTAAAAAAGGAAAAGAATGTATATTTTGAAGTCATAGAGCAATAAGGAACACAAACAGAAGGGTACGGGTAAGGTACTTACCTTGGACACTGATGGCCCACACGAAGTACCACCTGTTGCTCGTTGGACAGTAAGCAAATGCACCACCGAGCAGAAGGATAGATACCAACAAAGCTGAAAAAGAGGGTAGGGGGAAGTGCATGTTATTCACTGTAAAGATCAGGGAGAAACATACATTTTTATTAGTGTGGAATTAGAGAGAAAAGACACTCCTGGTCTTTGCAGAAATTTTTCCGTGATTGGGACCAGACCCAGGACTCGGAAGGGGGATCCAGCAGGTGAGACAAGGCTTCCACATCCTTCCATCCTGGAGGAGCCCCAAAAAATCCCCCATTTCATTACCACATGCATTTCTCTTTGAGTTAACTAGTACCAGTTAAGAGATTTCTTGGCCTGGAAACTCGTCCCAGTCTTGTCTGAAAAGGGCTCCAGAGGTGGGATAATGCTCCATAACCTGACGTTGACGTTGTGTGGGGGGGCCATGTGGGGCTTGGGTGCATTGTGTGACTGTGCCAATTATACAAGGTTTACAAACGGTTGCCAATCAAAAGAACCATGTAACGGCGGAATCGGTTTGTGTGAAACGACATATGCTAAAATGGGGGTCATTTATCTATTTCCCGGTACTCTGCCGCTCTTTGCGTCTGTTGTGGTCTACTTTTTTGCACCTCATCATTTGTTTTGTTTGTTTCGGCTCTTTGTCAACAGCAGGGGTTTTTTTTTGAGCCTTATTAGTGCGCCAAATTAAAAAAAAAAGGCGCAATAGTTGCCGCAAATCACAACATTGCCTTGAATAGCCTGTAATGACTGGCGTGTTATCGTGCAAATATTTGCACCCATATGCCGCAATAGTATATAAATTGGGTTGCAAACATCTGTAAAAAGGAGCGGCAATGTAATAACAAATAGGACCGCAACACCACACGCAAGTGCGGGAGGGCGCAAAATAGGTGCCAAACAGCCACTTTACCCAAGCAATGGCAAAAAGAATCAAAAATAAATAAATGACCTCCAATGTGTTGTAGCTGAAACGGTTGTGGGGATTGGGACTTGTGGCTTGGACTGTATGGGACACTGTTTGTTGACTGTATGGGGACACTGTGGCTTGGACTGTATGGGGACACCTGTGGCTTTACTGTAATGAGGACACTGTGGCTTCTACTGTAATGGGGACTCGTGCTTGGCTGTAATGGAGGACATGTAGCTTGGACTGTATGGGGATACTGGACCTGGACTTTGGAATGGGACACTGTGGCTTGGACTGTAATGGGGACACTGACTGAACTGTAAGGGACATGTGGCTTTAATATTATTGGACACTGTGGCTTGTACTGTAATGGGGGACACTGTGGCTTGTACTGTAATGGGGACACTGTGGCTGTTACTGTAATGGTGGACACTGTTGGCTTCTTACGTAATGGGGACATTACTGGGCTTGCTACTGTAATGGGGACACTGTGGCTTGTACTTGAATGGGGACACTGTGCTTGAACGTAATGGGGACACTGTGGCTTGTACTGTAGGGGACACAGTGGCTTGTACTGTTAAGGGGGGACACTGTGGGCTACGTAATGGGGACACTGTGGCTTCTACGTAATGGGGAGCAATGTGGTGTACTGTTAAATGGCGACACAATGTGGCTTGTTCTGTATTGGGGACACTGTGATTCTACT
>WNYA01000402.1:154069-170510 GCA_019512145.1 Engystomops pustulosus
GGTAATGGGGACACTGTGGCTTGTACGGTAATGGGGACACTGTGGCTGGCACTGTTTTACAGACGGATTATCCAATTATTTTCGATTTTGATGATTTTCCCTGAATTGCCCGGGGATTTTGGCGCACGCAATCGGATTGTGGCGCATCGGCACCGGCATGCATGCAACGGAAATCGGGGAGCGGGGCTGTAAAAAAAAAGTACGGATTCGGAAAAACCAGTCGCTTGACACGTGCTTACCTGCACCCAGTGTAGAGCAGTGAAGTTCAGTGCACTCCGACGGACTTCAGCGCAGCAGCGACACCTAGTGGACATCGGGGGAACTACCTTAGTGAATCCCGGCCGGACCCGAATCCTCCACACAGAGCGCGCCGCTGGATCTCGAATGGACCGGGTAAGTAAAATCTGCCCCTCTGTGGCTTGAACTGTAATGGGGACACTGTGGCTTGTACGGTAATGGGGACACTGTGGTTTGTACTGTTATACAGACACTGTAGCCACTGTATTGGAAACTCTCAACACCTAATGCAATAAAAGTGGGGATCTTAAATGGGGATGGGGGGAGATGGGGGGGGAATCTGAATTGTATATGAATCCGTTTTCTAGCGTTCAGGCTTTCCCCGCAGATAACTTCAGTGTTAACCCTAAAAAATTGCAGCGGTGTTTAAATTCTGGTGCCAGCTGTAATTTAAAGGGTTAACACGTGCAAGCACCGTTAGCAACCATGTTAGTGGTCAGTTCGGGTACCTCAAGTGAACCTTTTTTCAACTAGTCTGCTGAACTTGACCCGGACAGCTCATCGCTAGTCTTGGGATCACTCCTGCCATGTACCTACAGTACTGCGTGCACAGGAGGGATCCGTCAGCGGGGTGGGACATGTAACATTGACATTATATGAGGACATGTTATACTATTGTGAACAGCGTCTTACCTGGGTGTAGTGCAGATATTCAGCCCCTGGATATGTTGCGCCTTTTCCAAATATAAATTTATCTTTTTCATTCCAAAAAGCTTCGAATGCTACATCCCAGCCAACAAACACAGTGGTCATGAAGAGGTTTTCACCACAAATAATGCCTAGAAAGATTTGTAGAAGTGTATTACACTCATGCATTATTAGGGTTATGCCTTAACTAGGGATGAGGGGATTTATTTGGTTTGACAAGTTCGGCTAAACTTTGAACCATTTGGTTTAGGTCTGAACCCGGACAAACGGATAATACCTGTGATTGGTGCTGGCATTAAATGCCACCAAAGCCGCCAATTTCCCGAGGACTATCACTCCCCGTGACGTCATCAGGAAGTAAAGATTCTAGGAAAAGTGGTGGTTTACATACGTCGGAACCATTTAGGGTTAACATTGATGATTAGTGCCAGCACAGATTGCGGGTGTTTTACCCTTGGGTGTTGAGCCCCACTATGTATCCTGAACCCGAACTTCTAGCTGAAGTCTTGGTCCGGGCTCAGAGATGTCCGCTCTTCACTAGACCTAACACAATGGGGCAGATTTACTTACCCGGTCCATTCGCGATCCAGCGGTGCATTCTCGGCTTTAGATTCGGGTCCGGCAGGGATTCACTAAGGCAGTTCCTCCGACGTCCACCAGGTGTCGCTGCTGCGCTGAAGACCATCGGAATGCACTGAAGTTTACCGTCCAATCGTGGGTGAAGGTAAGCGCATGTCGAGCGAAACTTTTTTTTTTTAAATGCGGCGGTTTTCCTGAATCCGTCGGGTTTTCGTTCGGCCACATCCCCGATTTCCGTCGTGTGCATGCCGCCGCCGATGCGCCACAATCCGATCGCGTGTGCCAAAATCCCGGGGCAATTCAGGAAAAATCAGAGCAAATCGGAAATATTCGGGTAACACGTCGGGAAAAAGCGAATCGGGCCCTTAGTAAATGACCCCCAATGACTGGCGTCTGGCACCTCCTCCTGCATCTCTAGATCCCTTAGACACTTCACTTAATAAATGTAGTGAAGGCTGCATCACACGCCGGCTATGGATGTATGGGCTATGTCCTCTCCATATAAGGTGAGTGTTTACTGCATATTGCAGCAAACACTCACCAGTAACACCCGGTTGGCATACAATGTAATACGACTTCTACAATGTAATATACCCCCCTACACTGTATACACTCTCTCTACACTGTCATATACCACTCCCCACACGTAATACACTCTCTACACTGTAATACCACCCTGCACGTATACACCCCTTTTACACTACACTGTATACCCACCTACAAACTGTAATACAAACCCCCTACACCTGTTATACCCCCCTACAACTGTAATACACCCGTACCCGTAATATACCCCTACCCTCACACGTAATACACCCTCTACACTGTAATGTACCCTCTACACTGTAATAGCACTCTCTACACCGTAATACACCTCCGCACTGTAATACACCCTTACACTGTATATCTACCGTCGATAACTGTAATAAAACCTCCTGCACTGTAATACACCCCCATCACTTTAATATACCGTGCTACACTGGAATACACCCTCTAACACCGTAATACACCACTCTACACTGTAATAATACCCATCACACTGTAACACCCTATCACACTAACACTAAAAACCTCTACATTGTAATACATATAACCCCTCTAACCATGTAATCCACACCTGTATACTGTAATACACCGAATCCTGTAATAATACCGTGCTAACTGTAATACAACCATATACAATGTAATACACAACACCCTCTACACTGAAATACCCCCCTAAAACTGTATCTACACTCTCTACAACTGTAATACACCCCCCCCCCCCTGCACTGTATATCACCCCCTACACTTATACCCCCTACAACTTGTAATACACCCCTACACTGCTAAAATCAAACCCCCTACCTGTAATACACCCATTTACACTGTAATAACCCCCCTACACGGTAATACACCCTCTACAACTGTCAATGTCCCTCTACACTGTAATACACTCTCTACACTGTAATACAAACAACACCCGCTCACGATTACCAACACCCCCCTGCACTGTAATATAACCCCCTAAAATGTAATATACCCCTTACAACATGTAACTAACCCTCTCAACACTGTAAATACATTTACACTATTAATATATACAACTGGTATTACGTGCAGGGGTTGTGATAAGTGAAGGGGGTTTATTACAGTGTAGGGTGGTATCATTAGGTGTACAGGGTATGTTTACATTGTAAGGGTTGTATTACAGGTTACGGATATTTCCGTGTAGGGGATTTACTGTCAGTGATACCGGGGTAGTACAATTGTCATGGTTGTCTTACCGTGTAAGACGGTATATTACATGTATGGGTGTATTACATGCAGGGGGTGTAATTACAGTGTAGGGGTGTTTATTCGTGTAGGGCTTATTACAGTGCAGGGGGTTATTACGTGTAGGGGTCTATACTCAGTGTAGGGGGTATATTAGAGGACAGGGTTGTGGTATTACATTGTAATGGGTGTATTACAGGTAGACGGTATATTACAGTGTAGGGGCTTTCTTACGAGGCAGGGGGTGTATTACAGGTAGGGGGTAATCCTACAAGGGTAGGGGTATATTACTGTAGGGGGTATATTACAGTTAATGGGGTAGAATTAGAGTTGTACCAGGGTGTACTACATTGTAATAGGTGGTATACAGTGTAGACGGTATATTAACAGGTAGGGGCCATATCCAGTGCAGGTGGGTGTATTACAGTGTAGTGGGTACATTACAGTTTAGGGGGTACATACAGTGTACGAGGTGTATTACTGTAATGGGGATACAGTGTAGACGGTATATTACAGTGGGGGGCTTAGTTAACGTGAGGGGGTGTTTATTACAGTGAGACGTATATTACAGTGTAGGGGGCTCGTATTACAGTGCGGGTGTTAAGGTCCATGGGGGTGTATTACAGTGTATTGCGTAGTATTACCAGTGTAGGGGGGTATATTAGAGTGTACAGGTGATTACTGTGAATGGTTGTATTACAGTGTAGACGGTATATTACTAGTGTAGGGGATATTTACCGTGTAGGGGTATGGCTATTACAGGTGACAGGGTGTATACATTGTATGGGTGCAGACACGTGTAGACGGTTCTTTACAGTGTAGGGGTTATTACAGTGTAGACGGTAGAATACAGTGGTAGACGGGTATTGACAGTGTAGGGGGCTTATTACAGTGCAGGGGGGGTTGTATTACAGGTTAGGGGGTATATAAGTGTAGAGGGGTTTTAAGTTACAGGGGTTTACAGTGTTATTTAATGGGATGTATACAGTGTAGACGGATATTACAGTGTAGGGGCTGTATTACAAGTGCAGGGTTGTATTTACATGTAGACGGTATATTACAGTGTTAGGGCTATTACAGTGGCCGGGAGGATATCTACAGTGTAGGCGGTTATATTAGAGTGTGGGGGTAATTAAGTGTACAGGAGTATAATGTGTATGGACTGTCATTAACGGAGACGTATATTTACAGTGTAGGGGGCTTATTACAGTGAAGGGGGTGTATTACAGTGTTAAGGTCATATTAAGTGTAGGGGATAGGCTTTTCTACTGCGGGGTATATTAGTGTTTAGGGTTATATTCGAGTGTCGGGTATATTAGAGTGGTACAGGGTGTATTACATTGTAATGGCTGTAGTACGAGGTAGACGGTCATAGAGGTAGGGGGCTTATTACAGTGCAGGGGTGTATTACAGTGCAGGGGTGTATTACCAGTGTACGTGCGTAATTACAGTGTAAGGGGGTATCTTAAGGTTACAGGGTTGTAGTTACATGTTGAGGTATTATTACAGTGTGACATATATTACAGGTAGGGGTGTTTATTACAGTGCAGGGGGTGTATTACAGTGTAGAGGGTTGTTTTACGATTAAGGGTATATGACATTGCAGGGGGTGTGATTAAATTTGCACACATTTAGCAAACATCTGGAGAAGAGAAAAAAAAAAAAGTCTTGCCCTTTCAGCGCACTTTACCAAAAGTGGAAAAAAAGTGTAAGCCCCAAAAAGAGCGTCTAAAAAATTACAGAAAATAATTTTGTTTTTTAATAGAAATACCTTACTGCCCACTTATCATCGCAGTCTTGGAGCAGGCTCCACAGGAGGGTCCATACACATACGGAATCTCTAGTGCTTTCATGGATTTCCCTGACCAGTCCTGTGTAGCACTCTCTTCCTTACTTTGATTCTCTATTTTTGCCTCTCCCTCTTTCCTATTTGCAAGTTCTTCCACACGTAGCCCTTTATCAGGATAGTACTAAACTTAATAACGCTTTGAGCCTACGTAGTGCCTATGGGCCATTGGAGTGTAACTGCCATCTGAGATTCTTTTTGTCATGTTTGACCCTGGGAGATGACAAAGGGATCTGCATGAGGTCTTGTTTTTTACAGGTCAAATGTATTTGTTAATGGCAAAGATTTGGATTTCACATATTGGGCATAGTTACTTACCCGGTCCCATTCGCGATCCACGACCTTTCTCTGCGGTGGATTTGGGGTCCGGCAGGAATTACTAAGCGTAGTTTCTTCGTCGTCCCCAGCGTGGCGGGCTGCTGCGCCTGAAGTTCCCCTGAGGCTGCTGGTAATGCAATGAGATTCCCGGCCTATTCCAGTGAAGGTAGCGTGCAGTCACGACGAACTGTTTTTTTTTAATGCGAGCATTGTTTTTCCGAATACCGTCGGGTTTTTCGTTTGGGCCACGCCCCCCCGATTTCACTCGGGTGGCAGCCAGTCCGCCGATGCGGCCGCGAACTCCGAGTGCATGCGCCCAAAATCCGGGGCAATTCAGGAAATCGACGCAAATCGGAAATATTCGGTAACGTGGGAAAACGCGAATCGAACCCTTGAGTAATGACCCCCATGTGCCGATGAACTTTTTTTCTTTACTGTATATCTAGAAACGGATGGGACTGCCTTTTTTTTTTTTACTGAATAACAGTGTTGTTTCATTTAGCCATATGTTCATAACAAAAGAAAGAAAACTTTTTTTCTCTGGGTCCTAGAATTACAAAAATGTTTTCAACCAAATTGCAACCCTTAAAACCCCTTTTTTTTCCCCGTCCATCATCTGGCTTCAAGGTTGGGCCCCTACTTTTGCAAATGGTTTGGCCACTTACTCTGTGAGGCTTGTTTTGTGGATCAAACCCATTTTTTTTTATTGGACCACCAAGAGTTCATTAAACTTTCGATCCTTCAATCCACATTTCTGTTTTGTACCGATAAACGAGGAGTTTGGCCATTGTTTTTCGTAGAATTTTTTTTGTTAATTTCTTGAAAGATAAAAACCAAAAAAATACCAAAATGTCTGGGCTTTAATGTATACGCCTGCTGCTGGTTGAAAGCATCAGAACCCAGCGATTCTGCTGCAAGTTGCTGTCAGTAACAAAGGTAGACCTTTTTACTCAAAGCCCATGGACATGCAGTGCATGTTTTGACCACAATGTATAAGGACGGGGTTAAACCACCCGGGGATAAGAGCGTTTTACAATTCACTCGTGAAGCGCGTTCTGAGCACTAAAACGCAGCAACACATAACTTCCCTGCCGATTTCTTCTGAAGCACTGCCCAGTGGCCCAGCAAAGCCATCCATCACTGAAACTCTGTTGACATCCCCATTTAGGGATTAAAGGATAAAAAAGTTTCTTCTATCTCACCCTTTTTCCAATGTTAACCCTACGATTTCCAAAATACACTTATTAACCACCATTAAGAAGCCATTGTCCTCTGCTTGCTGCCGGGCAGGTTAGATGCTGAAGCCGTGATGGTGCTCTATTCTTCCAAGGTCATTAACCTAGGAGCTGAGGTGATTGGTTATCCTATAGGCAATGAGTATAAGACGCTTATGTGTGAGGCAGATGGATAAGATTACAGAGATTGGGGGGATTTACCAGAAATGTCTGAATAAACCTGTTTCAGTTTGCCTGGAAACCAATCAGTAGATCGCTATAATTTTAAAACAGCTGTGGGAAAATTAATCTTGGCTGCAGAGCAGTTCTGCTCGCTCAGAATTTCGTGATATCTCCCCGGACAAAGGACCAAAGTCATAGACAGTCCACTGAAAGGGATAGTCAGAGACAGTCCACGAAGAGGCGTTCAGAGAAAGAGAATTTTCATAGACAGAGATGGTCAGAGACAGTACAGACACAAGAGATAGTCAGAGACAGTCATGAAGAAGCGGTCAGAAAAGAGCTAATGTCATAAGACAGAGAGGGCCAGAGGACAGTACAGAAGAGATGAGTCCAAGACAGTCCCTGAAGAGCCGCTTTCAGAGAAAGAGAATGTACATGAGAGAGAAGTCAGTGACGGTCACTGTAAATATAGACGTCAAGATCAGTCAGTGAAATAGACGGTCAGAGAAATCATGAAGCGAGTCGGTCAGAGACATATGAAGAAGACAGTGAGAAAAAGAGAAGTCAGAGACAGTCAGTGAGACGTCCAGAGACACAGTAGAGTCAGAGAGAGAGAGATAGTACATAATAAATATTTTTCGTGTAACCCATTATTTTGTTATATGAAGAGAGATTATTTCCTATTCACGGGCCAGCACTGGGATCTACAGACTAGTTTTAAATAAGGTAAAAAAGGAAAAGAATGTACTAGTTTTGAAGTCATTAGAGCAATCATGGAACACAAACAGAAGTTGGATACGGGTAAGGTACTTACTTGGAACTGAGGCCCCACACGAAGTACCACCTGTAATGGCTACGTTGGACAGTAAGCAATGCACACCCGAGCAGAATAGGAACTGATACCAACAAAGTAAAAGAGGGTAAGGGGAACGTGCATGTTATTCACTGTTAAATATAGGGAGAAATACTTTTTTTAGTTGTGATTAGAGAAGAACTCCTGGTCTTGTGCAGAAATTTTTTTTCCGTGATTGGACCAGACCCCAGGACTCGAAGGGGGATCCACAGGTGAGACATAGGCTTCCACATTCCTTCCATCCTGGAGGAGCCCCAAAAATCCCCCATTCTTACCACATGCATTCTCTTTGAGTTCTAGATACCAGTTAAGAGATTTCTTGGCCTGGAAACTCGTCCCAGTCTTGTCAAAAGGGCTCCAACGGTGGGTATAATGCTCCATATACCTACGTTGACGTTGTGTGGGGGGCCATGTGGGCTTGGTGCATTGTGTGACTGTCCAATTATACAAAGGTTTACAGAACGGTGCCAAGCAAAAGACCCATGTACGAGCGGAATCGGTTTGTGTGAACGACATATGCTTAACAATGGGCGGTCATTTATCTATTCTCCGGTACCTCGCCGCTCTTTCTTCGTTGTGGTTGAATTTTTTGCCCACCTCATATGTTTTTTGTGTTTCGCTCTTTGTCAAGTGCAGGGGTTTTTTTTTGATGCCTTTTTAGCGCGCAAATTTAAAAAAAAAAGAGGCGCAATAGTTGCCGCAAATCACAACCATTGCCTTGATAAGACCTGAAGTAAATGACTGGCGTGTTTCGTGCAAATATTTGTCACACCATATGCCGTCAATGTATTAAAAATCCGTGGGTGGCAAAACATCTGTAAAAAGGAAGCAGGATGTAATAACAATAGGAACCGCAACAACACACGCAAGAGTCGGAGGTGCGCAAAATAGGTGCCAAACACCCTTTACCCAACAATGGCAAAAAGAATCAAATAAATAAATGACCTCCAATTGTTGTAGCTGAAACGGTTGTGGGGATTGGGACCTGTGGCTGGACTGTAAAATTTTTGGGGACACTGTTGGCTGGACTGTTAACGGGACACTGTTGCTGGACTTACGTGGGGGACCCTGTGGCTTTACTGTAATGAGGACACTGTGGCTTCTACTGTAACTGGGGACCGTGGCTTGAGCTTATGGAGACTGTAGTGGACCCTGTATGGTTATGGGACCTGACTCTGAACTTGGGACACTGTGGTTGGACTGTAATGGGGAAACTGACTGGAAACTTAAGTGGGACACTGTGGCTTTAATATTATTGGACACTGTGGCTTCTACGTAATGGGGACACGGTGGCTTGTACTGTAATGGGGACAACGGTGGCTGTTACTGTAATGGGACACTGTGGCTTTTCGGTAATTGGGACATGTCCACTGTATGGGACTTGCTTATGTAAGCAACTGCAGGGACATGTTGTTAATGGAGTGGCTTGGAACTTGGAATGGGGAACACTGTGGTAGCTGATAGGACCTTGTTTGTAATGGGGACACTGGTGGCTTGTACTGTATAGGGGGACACTAGTGGCTGTGTGTAGACCCTGTCTAACGTCGAGGGGACACTGGGAGCTACGGGAATGGGACACTTGGCTTGCTTGGCCACACGTGGTGTCTGTTATGGCGCACAGTGTTCTATGGAACGTGTCTGTATGCGTGCTTACGAATGGGACACGTGGCACTTAAGCGGTATCCGTATTTTTTAGATTTGATGATTTCCTGAATTGCCTCGGGATTTTGGACGCACGCAATCGGATTGGTTGGCGCAATCGGCGCAGGCTGCCACAAACGGAAATCGGGGGCGGGCTGTAAAAAAAAAGGACGATTCGGAAAAACGGTGCTGACACGCGTTTACACTGCACCCAGTGTAGGGCAGTGAAGTTCAGTGCACTCCGACGGACTTTAGCTCAGCAGCGACACCTAGTGGACATCGGGGAAACTACCTTAGTGAATCCGGCCGGACGAATCTCCACACAGAGCGGCGCTGGGATCTCGAATGGACCGGGTAAGTAAATCTGCCCATTGTGGCTTGAACTGTAATGGGGACACTTTGCTGTCGGTAATGGGGACACTGTGTGTTACTGTTATACAGACACTGTAGCCACTGTATTGGAAACTCTCAACAACTAATGCAGTAAAAGTTGGGATCTAAAGGGGATGGGGGGAGAGGGGGGGGGGGGTTGTCTGATCGATATGAATCGTGTTTCTAGCGTTCAAGCTTTCCCTGCAGATAACTTCAGTATTAACCCTAAAAAATTGCGCGGTGTTTAAATTCTGGTGCCAGCTGTAATTAAAGGGTTAACACGTGCAAGCACGTTAGCGACCATGTTAGTGATCAGTTGGGTACCTCAAAGTGACCTTTTTTCAACTAGTCGCTGAACGTGACCGGACAGCTCATCGCTAGTTTGGGATCATCCTGCCATGTACCTACAGTCGCGTGCACAGGAGGGATCGTCAGCGGGGTGGGACATGTAACATGACATTATGTGAGGACAGTTATACTATTGTGAGAGCAGCGTCTTACCTGGGTTGTAGTGCAGAGATTCAGCCCTGGATATGTTGCGCCTTCTCATATCTAAATTTACTTTTTCATTCCAAAAAGCTTCGAATGCTTCTCCCAGCCAAAAAAGCAGTGGTCATGAAGAGGTTTTCACACAAATAATGCCTAGAAAGATTTGTGAGTGTATACACTCAGCATTATTAGGGTTATGCCCTAACATAGGGTGAGGGGATTTATTTGGTTGACAAGTTCGGCTAAACTTTGAACCATTTGGTTTAGGTCTGAACCGGACAAACGGCTAATATCATGTGATTGGTGCTGGCATTAAATGCCACCAAAGCCGCCAATTTCCCGAGGACTATCTCTCCCCGTGACGTCATCAGGAAGTAAACGATTCTAGGAAAAGTGGTGGTTTACATACGTCGGAACCATTTAGGGTTAACATTGATGATTAGTTCCAGCGGGTGTTTTTACCCTTGGGTGTTGAGCCCCACTTTGTATCTGAAACCGAATTCTAGCTGAAGTCTTGGTCCGGGCTCAGAGATGTCCGCTCTTCCTAGACCTAACCACATGGGGCAGATTTACTTACCCGGTCCATTCGCAATCCAGCGCGCGTTCTCTGCGTTGGATTCGGGTCCGGCAGGGGATCCACTAAGGCAGTTCCTCCGCTCCACCAGGTGTCGCTTGACTGCGCTGAAGACCATCGGAATGCACTGAAGTTCACCGTCTTCGTGGGGTGAAGGGTAAGCGCGTGTCAAGCGACACTTTTTTTTTTTTATGCAGCAGTTTTTCTGATCCGTCGTTTTTTCGTTCGGCCACGTCCCCGATTTCTGTCGTGTGCATGCTGCCGCCGATGCGCCACAATCCGATCGCGTGTGCCAAAATCCCGGGGCAATTCAGGAAAAATCAGAGCAAATCGGAAATATTCGGGTAACACGTCGGGAAAAAGCGAATCGGGCCCTTAGTAAATGACCCCCAATGACTGGCGTCTGGCACCTCCTCCTGCATCTCTAGATCCCTTAGACACTTCACTTAATAAATGTAGTGAAGGCTGCATCACAAGCCGGCTATGGGTGTATGGGCTGAGTCCTCTCCATATAAGGTGAGTGTTTACTGCATATTGCAGCAAACACTCACCAGTAACACCCGGTTGGTGAAGATCTGATTCTATGACTGTAGTATGACAGTATCATACCCTAGGTGGTATGAAAAGTAGTACAAAAATGTAAATAAAAGCTAAAAGAAATTATGAAAAAAAAAAAAAACTAAAAATTCTAATCACCTTCCTTTCCCTAGAACTGATATAAAACGGTAAAAATCATATATCGCCACATCCTAAAATGTCCAATCTATTAAATTATGACAACAGTTATTCCTGGCATTTAACCCCGTAACGGAAAATAACGTCACTTTTTACGACATTTTGCAACATATAAAAAATTTCATTTAAATGTGATGAAAAGGCTGTATTGTCCTCAATAGGGTAGCAATGAAAACGCCATCTCATATCGCAAAAATTGACACCACACACAGCTCCGTACACCGGTGTATAACAAAGATATTAGCGCCAGAAAATTAAGATTTTTTTTTTTACAGTACATTTTAATTTTTTTTAAACTGTATTAAAACCCAATAAAACCTGTATAAATGTGGTATCTTCGTTATTGCATCGACCCAAAGAATAAAGGTGACCTGTCATTTGGGGTGCACAGTGAAAGCCGTAAAATCCGAGCCCACAAGAAAATGGCACAAATGCGGTTTACCACCACTTTCACTGCATTTGGAATTTTTTTTTTCCGGCTTCCCAGTACACTGTATGGAATATTCAATACCGACACTTAGGAAGTGCAATTTGTTACGCAGAAAACAAGCCCTCACACAGCAATGAACATGGAAAAACGTGGGGAGGGAAAAATGAAAACGCAAAATCAAAAAAGGGCCTTTGGCGGAAAGGGGTTAAAAAATGTACACTTTGGGCAACTGCCCATGGCCTGAGACCTGGATGGGACACATGGCTGCCCAAACTGCCCACAAACTGTATTTTGACACTACAATTAGCAAGAACTGGTCCTTCTCATCCTATATATTCTTAATTTTGTGCTGTATAGTGCTGTATACGGACAATACACAGAACTACTACTCTCATTCTTCTGTTGTAGAGACCGCAAGTACTTTTACTTTGGACTACACTGATGAGCGGATGTGCTGAACGTCAGACATCCAGACTCCATATCTCATCATCCTCTATAGCTCTGAACTTGATGCTACCACCATTTTTCAGACAATTATTTGAGGTATCTCATAAATAATATCTGACTTGTAACTATTATCTACCACCAGGATGAAGGATTGTAAACCAAGCACACTGACATCCTGGTGTGCACCCCTTCTAGCAGGATCTGCTCTTGTTTTAGATTCTTAGGACCTTGTTTCCTTGTTTTTACAAAAAAAAGTTTCTAAAAAGTATGCAAATGTGCCTGAGGGGCTATTGGCTCGAGCCCCTCAGGCTCATTTGCATAATTATCGGTAAACGTGGGTACTGCATGGTACCATTGCTCTTGTCCTGTACCTATAGTTTGGTTCTGGTTTAGCACCTTTGGTTTTGTCATTGTTCTATATACATTTAGTAACTGTCCTTCATGTATGGTTTCTATATTGTGAACTTTCTGATAGTATGGCAGGATACCAGATGTAAGAAGTAAGTTTGGTGCTGGGACTGTATTTATGTAGAAAGTATCATTATGTTTGGGCTGGGTCTTCTCCTATATAGATGGGATGTAATGATCAAAGCTTCAGATTCACTCACCTGTTGATAATGTTCTCTCACTCTCTGGGCTATGGTCGAATGTACACTTGTTGGCCCAGGCAGCAGCAGTTTTTGCAGCCTCTGGATCCCACCGCTATAGAAAACCAAATCCAAATTTAATTTACAAAAATGGACACTTATAACGCTTATCCGTATTCTGTGTCTGACTGCTAATACCTCCTGGGTACACGAGGCCACCAAATGATAATGGAGAGCTACAACATTTTGCTCCACTCACTTCTATGGGACTTCTTTGACTACTGGAAGTCATTCATTTGGGAGCACCTTAAGGGTTGTGCCTCGCCCCATTAATGTGTGCTGGGCAGCAGTGCACCAGTCGTGAGGTGAGTTGAGCCACTTGCCTCAGGCAGAACCACCTGTGGCAAGATGGGAGGCAACATCAAGGTGCGGTCATCTGCTACAAAGCTTAAAAATAGTGTGTCTACACAGTTGTGGTCAGCGTGGTATGAGACACTGCATGGTGAACCCACTTACCAAAAAATAAAAATACCCTGATACATTAATATTGGGTGGGGTGCAGAAGATGTCGTTCTATAAGTCGCATCAGGCAGAAGAGAATTTAGGTTCCCCCTTGGTTCTAGTTGTCCCATCAGTCAAACCCTCAGACAAGACACAAATCTTGTAAGTCTTTAAAGGGCACCTACCACCCCGATTCTACCTATAAAGGTAGAAGGGGTGGTAGGTGGACGAATGGGACGTGAGGATAGCCCTTTTTTGGGCTAATCCTCACGTCCCGGCTATCTTTTAGAAAACTTTAATGAAGGCTACTAGTCGCGGCTACTCCACGCCCCAGTAGTCACGTTACTCAGCCTACCATTTAATCTTCGGTGCGCAGCTCCTCGTAGCTGCACGCCCACGTCCCCGTCGTTCTGCGCATGCGCAGTTAATATGATGCAACATCAAGAGTGTCCACCCATAAATCCCACATCATCCCATCTCTTGTGTACGGGAGCAGATTTGGCATTTCTAGTAATGCATAGCTCCTCTTCGAAAGGCAAAAAGGAGTGATGAACGGACCTTAACAGCAAAGTTCGGCTTTGGTACTGAACGTTGAGGGTTTGGGTTCCCTTAAACCTGACCTTGACTTCCATTGAAGACTTAACCCCCCACCACCACCATTAACATCTTAAAATAGCTCTTGCACTAATAGTGGGGATAAACTCTTTCAACTCTACTGGAAAAGTCATCGTAGATCGTCATTGAGAAAGACAAACCTACCCAAAATGGTGGCACTGATCGCGGGTGTGGCTGGTGAAGAAGCCCAGGTTCAGCCCCCCATCCAGACCCTAATAGGGTTTTAAAATTTTGCCTGGTCCGCTCATCACTACTAAAGAGTCTATTGCTCCCTGCTCCCTCAACTTCCGGAAGATCTCACGATAGAGCCCCCTGATATCTGTGACCTATTTCCTAGTTAAATCCCCAACAATTTTTATTGTCGTCCTTCCCTGAGCAAATTATGACCTTACCACTTTCAGCATGTTCTGTGCAGATGGTTCCACGATTCTTCGGTACCCGTTGACTATGTCCACAATTTGTTGTTGTATCTCGGGTCTATAAGTGGATATTTGATCTAATTGGACTTCAACCTGTAAGAGACAATTAACAAACTTACTACAGAGACCTAACTGCATGTTAATAAAAAATGTACATAGTTTATATGTGTATTGCGGAAGGTAAACCCTCCGAATTTATGTTAGGTTTGGTGGACCATGGGACATGTGTAAGATAAAGCTTGTGGCCATGAAGATGGAACTTACATTGTACTTACAATTAACTTTTTTTTTTTTATTTATAATGTAAATCGGTCAAGTAATCAGCTCAGGCACCAGGACCCATCTCTGATTCCTGATATCTCAGGACCTTTCAGCCCTCAGACCGGGCATCAAACAAACCAGTGTTTGGCTTAGTGGTTTCCTGTCAAGTCCTGTGAACTTTAGGGTTGGGAAGTAAGACTTTGTAGGCGTGTGGAGACTTCCAGCCATTGCCACTCCACTAGGGAATTCTGGAATGTGCAAATATGTTTTCCAGGAAGGGATAAGGAAAACAATGGAGCTTATTTACTAAGGGTCCGCGGAAGGCACTTTAGTCGGATTTGGGAAATTTTTGGGATTTGCTCCGCCGTGACAGCTATTTAGAAGGGGATTGTGTCACACGCGATCAGATTGTGCTGCTTTAATGCGTCAGAAACCGGAGGGGGGGGCGGGCCGATTCGACTGATTCGGACTGAGCGCGGGATTTAACATTCAAATTGTATCTCAAGAACAATCGCTTACAGTACATGCACCGGGAAGAAGAAGGTGAACTCCGGAGGACCTGAGCGGGGCTCAGGTCCTCACATGCAGGATATCGGGCGCACGATCTTAGTGAATCACGGCACAGTGCATTCTGGTCCGGCAATGCACATTGGGGAACGCGCCAGGGACGGGTAAGTAAATGTGCCCCAATGTCTCTCAGCTACCTTAAATGTCAGCACCTTTAACAAAGTATCATATTATATAAGGCTGGAAATAGAGGCAAGACATCAAGTCCAACATTTTTTCCCCATAACCTATGATATTGTTGCACCCCAAAAAGGCATCCAGGCCTCTCCTGAACATGTATAAAGCTTGACTTACAAGAAGCCTAATGACAGTTTCCATAATACTAGACATGAGCGAGTATACTCGTCCAAGCTTGATGCTCGAGTATTAGCGTCCTCGAAAAGGCTCGTTGCTCGGACGAGTATTTCCCCTGCTCAAGATCGAACATTTACTTAACGAAACACAGTGAAGAACAGTGAAGAATACAATGAAAACAGTTAACACAGTGAACACAGGATCAGTAAAGTGAAGAACACATTGCAGATGTTTCCGTACATCTGCTAACTTATCCGAAGACATGAGCGTCGAACAGTGTTCTTCACAATAGTATGTGAAGAACAATGGGGCAGATTTACTTACCCGGTCCGTTCGCGATCCAGCGGCGCGTTCTCTGGGGTCCGGCCGGGATTCATCAAGGTAGTTCCTCCGCCGTCCACCAGGTGGCGCTGCTGCGCTGAAAAGCATCTGAACGCACTTGAATACACCGAGGCCGGCTGAGTGAAGGTAAGCGCGTCCCAAGCGTCACTTTTATTGTTTTAAATGCGGCGGTTTTTCCGAATACAACAGGTTTTTCGCTCGGCCACGCCCCCCCATTTCCGTCGCGTGCATGCCGGCGCCGATCCGCCACAATCCGATCGCGTGCGCCAAAATCCCGGGGCAATACAGGGAAAATCGGCGCAAATTGGAAATATTCGGGTAACACGTCGGGAAAACGCGAATCGGGCCCTTAGTAAATGACCCCCATTATGTGTGAAGAACACATTGCAGATGTTTCCATACATCTGCAATGTGTTCTTCACACATATTGTTCTTCACATACTATTGTGAAGAACACCGTTCGGCACGCGTGTC